>OZ005742.1:153195613-153320613 GCA_963930735.1 Dioctria linearis | reverse complement strand
AACCTTGACCCCCTGGCACCACCTTTGAAACAGAAAGGGCGTCTGGTCCTTGACCTTCATCCGGAAGTGTGTCTTGACTTTACATTTATCTCTAAATTCACGCTGCATAAAACTGTAGTGGAAATCATACAGGCATATCTTTGAAATTTCCAAATTGGCATTCGAATATAGAGGGGCTTATTGAATAAGATTTTGAGTCGCCTTAATTCCACAGCAACTAAATTCTCATCAAATATCGTTGCACTGTGGAAGTTGGGAGCCGCAATTCGAGCTTTTACACCATAGCGACCTTCCCACTTTATACTTGCGAACATTTTCCATTGTCTTACCAAAAGCTACATAATTCATCTTCTTATAGCTGTCCTTCTCATGATCGCTGGTAGCCTGCTTCCGTTTGGTGGTATTTAAGTCAATATATGGTTTCAGCCAAGCTGATTGATTGAATTGAAGAACCCGGTGCAATTTTTTCAGGATGAGGCCATGTGATAAGCATTGCTTCAAATTTCGGTAGTGTATAACATATTTAGTTTTATGGTGTAATGTTGTCAAAAGCTTTTCTAATTTTGCTCCAGGTGGTGCTGCATGGTCAAATCAAAAAGGTAAATCCTTATGTGTATCATGTAGATGTTGAGGATGGTCCAAGTCGACTTCGAATATGTATCCAATTGGTGAATCATCAGGAATCTCGAAAACGTTGATATTGGGAGCATCAACCCATTTGAATCCTCCGGTAGGTAAATGCTGCGACATGGCCCATCCATAAAGGTTATTTACATCGTAATAAATCAGGTATTTCTCTTTCTCGCCAGGCTTAAAATCATCCATATATTGATTATTTGCTTTACAATATCTGTTCAAGCATTGACTTATACCACCTCGAATACCTCTCTTTATGAATAGCAGTATATCTACGTCGGTTATCAGCTCTAGTTTCACTTTGGTATATTCTAACATTGCATCCCATGTTAGACCTTGCATGGTGTAATAATGTGCAGGATCTAGATTGTACGTCTTCATACAGACATCTCGAAAGTTCTCAAACACATCAGCCAATAGAAGGACATCAGTTTTCAGGAATAGATCGGAATATTCGCCAAGTGTCTGTATTTAAAATGTGCTCCACACCTTTTCTGCGCGGCTATAGTCCTCAGCAGATATATCACTGTCAGTCATTGTATTATAGAATTGCTCCTGCGCAGGTAAGTGTTGGAAATCCAATTTTGTCCAATCGTCAACGAAGTCGTATGGGAAGACACCTTTGCGCGTAAGTAGTTTAAAGTCATCATCATCCAATTCTTGCCATACAGCTCTTGTGATATTTAACGTATCAATTGGCAGCAATGATGATAGCTTATCTAAGGCTTCTGCTATAAAACGGAAGGAATCGATGAATCTGAATTTGATATGACTGCCTTCAACGTGCTTGGTGAATGAAATGTATCTTTCTTTATTTATTGGTAGGATATCCACATTCCCAGGAATGGCTGTATCTATATCCTTAATAATGAAGTGAGCATCATATCCAGATATATTGTGAAAAATGACTGGAACTATGAAGCAGTCTTCATACATGAGATTGCATGAATTGTGCGCTGGCCTTCGGTATTTTTCTGTTAAAAGAAATTATGAAAAATGAATTGAATTATGATTCTTAGTATTTACCTGTTAAGTGACAATGGTCCTGGACTCATTCCTCATCGGCTGCAAACGTTTTTTCACATATATGGCAGCAAATACTTTCCATCACATATATGGCAGCAAATACTTTCCATATGCGAACGCCGCTCCTCTTTAGTCAGGGGCTGCATTGGTCTGATATTCAGCTTTTCCTGTACAGCTATGGATGCAATCTTTTGCAATTCTAATGCAAACCAATGTTGGAAATTCTCGCCCCGATACGCTCTGTAATATGAGAGCTTAGCATCATATTTGCAGTGGAAATAGAACCCTATAATGTGAACTTCATGTTCCTGGATTAGCTATCTATTTTGATCGTTTGCCTGAATCGGCTTCAATATTGATTCAAGATCTGCATACACACAAAATGGTACTTCATTCTTACGGTTATAATTTTTGTATTCTAGCCATTTCTTTTCTTCTGATGGAAACATAATTCCTGCAATCATTTTGTTTCTCGCATTCAGGAGTGTGGTATGCTAATTTTTCAGCAGAATAAAAGTAGAGCAAACATCTATCACAAATATGCTTTCTGCCACCACCATGTTTCGAAATTTGTTTCGATACAAGGCGCGAAAGATCTTTGATCCAGCAGAAATGATATCTGCCAGCATCATCATCGTCATCATCATCCTGGTCAAAGTCATCTTGTAGCATTAAGAGATTTACATGTCGCTCCATCCTGTGTTTCGTAAGTCTAACTGGAACTGTGGTGAAGAAATCCTCTTTCTCTAGGATGAATACGTTTATTGATAAATCGTTGTGGTCCTCAAATTGTGTAATTTGCTTAAGTGTCATGGGAAATGTTATCCCAGTTCAACTAAGTACAGTTGAATAATGTGGATATGATGAGGTCCTATCAGAGCTGACAGTTGTAGGATATAGCGCTGATGTTACGGCCCATACGAAGCATGTTTCCTCATTATTCTTCAAATTAATGCAAGCTTTCTTTGATGCAATCTCCTTTGGTAGAGGTATATACGAAGATCCTCGGAGCTGTTCAAACTTGTTGATGTGTACTGCCAGATGTATTATAGAGTGCAGTGCCCAGCCACTGTCTTCTTCCTGAAATTCTTCCAGGTGAGTGTTTTTTGGATCCAAAATGTTTGATTTAAACCACTCTTCTAAACTATCATCTGCACTAATTGCAGCAGTTCTCGCTTGGAAATATTTAATGTCTTTTATAATTTCATTGTCTCCAATTTCCTTAATTAATTCACCGCAAAACGTTGTAGAAACTTTAATATTAAAATAATGTTTTAATGTATTCTTAATGCGGCGCATAAATAATTTGGCAGCGTCTTGCATAAATAGCTTCGGATCGATGTGTTTTAAATTTGCAATAACACCTTGTCGAATTCTGTCTGCGAGCGCTGTCTTTATTTCCTCCCACTTTACAAAATCACTTCTTCTTACGCGAGTAATTCCTCCACCCCACCGGGGAGTTCTCAATAGTGCTCTCAATGCTTTAATTTGCTCGAGACAGCTCTCGAAATGTCGTTTCCTCGCACTCTTATTGCACTTCCGAAATGCAACTTGAAATTTATGCATGTTTCTATTGCACTTTTTAACAATATAGTTTTTATTCGCTGAATTTTTTAAACACTCCATCACATCTTTCGCAAATTTTCAATTATTGAAAAACTTTTATTTACTAACACCGAAGACATTTTCATTTTTTATGTACTATCACGGAGACTCACTAAAACTGACTGTACTGTCCGCTAGTGGAACGTACACGCAAATTTGAAGTTAGTGAAACTGAAATGAATTCACTGGTAAATTTGGATCAAGGTCAGTGGTCGAATATCTTAAGAAAAACAAACGCTGTTCACTACGTTTTAACTTTCAATAAATTATTACACTTAGTTCTAGATTATCCACTAATTGCACCAAAATCAGATTCTGTATTTAAGTTGTTAGGTCAGAGATCCATACACACAAGAAAACACTTGTCACAGACTTAGAATATACGATTATCAAGAATAGTTATGTGGGATAAAACTCAATTTATAAGTTTTGGGTCAGAGAATTTTTGTATCACACTGAAAACACTTATCGGCAGAAAATTGCAATATAAAATCGTCAATAGATATATGTAAAATTGATGTAGAATAAAGTCAAATTATGATATTTAATAAATATGCATCAGAAGAATATAATATGTAAATATATATATGAGTAAATATATAATAAAGTAGATGTATGAATAAATATTATTTTGTTACAAGTGACTGGTACTCACCGATCTATAACTTGACGCTGGAGGGTTGGCTTTAAGCTAATGTTAAGACCCTTTGTTCTAACCATGGGTTAGAACAATTCTTTATTCCCGTCGAGACCAGAAATAAAGTGTTAATGTTAGTAAGATACTATCTCAGTCGAGACCCGAGATAATATTCTTTAAGTCAGTCGAGACCCGGCTTAAAGTGTTATCTTATCTTCAATCGAGACCCGAATTAAGATGTGTTTATTCCCGTCGAGACCAGAAATAATTGTTAGTAAATATCTTATCTTCAGTCGAGACCCGAAATAAGATGCGTTTATTCCCGTCGAAACCAGAAATAATGTTAGTAAATATCTTAACTTCAGTCGAGACCCGAATTAAGATGTGTTTATTCCCGTCGATACCAGAAATAGTTGTTAGTAGATATCTTAACTTCAGTCGAGACCCGAATTAAGATGTGTTTATTCCCGTCGAGACCAGAAATAATGTTAGTAAATATCTTAACTTCAGTCGAGACCCGAATTAAGATGTGTTTATTCCCGTCGAGACCAGAAATAATGTTAGTAAATATCTTAACTTCAGTCGAGACCCGAATTAAGATGTGTTTATTCCCGTCGAGACCAGAAATAATTGATAGTAGATATCTTAACTTCAGTCGAGACCCGAATTAAGATGTGTTTATTCCCGTCGAGACCAGAAATAATTGTTAGTAGATATCTTAACTTCAGTCGAGACCCGAATTAACATGTGTTTATTCCCGTCGATACCAGAAATAATTGTTAGTAGATATCTTAACTTCAGTCGAGACCCGAATTAAGATGTGTTTATTCCCGTCGAGACCAGAAATAATTGTTAGTAGATATCTTAACTTCAGTCGAGACCCGAATTAACATGTGTTTATTCCCGTCGATACCAGAAATAATTGTTAGTAGATATCTTAACTTCAGTCGAGACCCGAATTAACATGTGTTTATTCCCGTCGATACCAGAAATAATTGTTAGTAGATATCTTAACTTCAGTCGAGACCCGAATTAAGATGTGTTTATTCCCGTCGATACCAGAAATAATTGTTAATTGTTAAAGTGATATAGCAGGCGATGCCCGATATAAATGTTAGTCCCTACACAGCCAACCTACCCCAAGCGATGCCAGCACAAAAGAGATCGAGATTAGTCAGCTTGTCGTTTTTATAGCCCTTGCTTGCACACGACACCACTGATAGAGTAGCAGCGGCGCATGATTACAAGAATTGGCAATGCAGCTGTGCTCTTACGGTACTAGCGATAAAATTTGCCTAGCAACGAACAAAAATGCACAGCAACACATGCTGTTGTGTTAAATTAAATTATATTTGCAAAATATTCTCTTTATCACGTAGCGAAGAAATTTCCGTTGGATATTACTTGTAATGATGATAATGATAGCGTTGCAAATTGATCGGCTTGATCTGATTATATTTGTGCCATGCATTGTATGCTACATGACAACACGTGCTTTTGTTATTATTGTAATTAGATTGAATCTATTTTATTTTCAGATCTCAATTTTGGCATGGTAGTTTTTAATATGTTTCCTTTTCAGGAATTGTTTTTATCACGAATCTAACGGCTCAAACGTTTGATAATGATTTTTATTTGATCTGCTCGTTGAGGTTATAATTTTGTATTGTATTCGTGCAATGTGTTATGTAAATGACAAATACATGGCAATGTTGGGTTGTGTACATGTTTTTCGCTTAAGAGAAATAAAATTAGATTTGATTTTACTAAAAATTTAATACTTTGTTTCCAGCATGCTTTCTTTCAGAAGTTTTCTGTTTATGAAAATATATTCGAATTAATTTGGTTCGAACATACTGCCCCCCGTTGAAAGACTGGAAGTGTCTTTCAAGTAATTAACTGCAGCTACCCTTTTAAGACAGAACTAAGTTTACTCACAAAGCTTGGTGTTGTGTTGCTCGTTGTAAGAGGCTAGCTTTCTTCGCCCAGACTATGATATGCTTATAAATTATAGATCTCTTAGAAATGCTCACCAATTTCCAAAGGGGGAACAAGAAGAAAAGAGAAAAAAAATGCAACAGCAATCTCATAGAAAAGACATATGTGCACCCACCAAAAAGTAACAAGGAGAAAGAAAAAAAAATAAATAAATTTGATCGTATAATTTTAATGTTTCCATCGGCTAACAATCGTACCTTTATTTTTGTCCCATCTTTAGTTCGGAACCGCTGGTTCCTTTTTTTTAATTTTTTAAAGCATCCCACGACACGGTAATTTCCTCCGTTGAACCTGTTCTATTATCTACGTTGGTGAGAATGATGTTATTGTCCAGACGAGCTGTCGGCACAATGAATTGATCGCTTACAATATTTAGTTTTGCTGGCGCTGGTTGAGCATTCAAGCAAATAGCCTGTTGATTGCTGGTTGACGGTTCCTGTATATCATCAGGTTCGGATGAGTGTCTTTGAAGAGTCGGGGAGGTAGAAGGGGAGTCCTCAATCACGATGGTTGTTGTTGATTCATGATTTATTTTCATTTGGTTGAGGCCTCGGCTCACCTTTAGAATTCTTGACTGTTGCTTCAGCTCCTCAAGATGTGCAGTTAACCTGTCAATTTCTTTCTGCTCCTCGTCCAGACTTTGTTCAGGAGATGGTGGCATTAAATTAATTTCATCAGCTAGGTCCCAGTCTTCCTCCATAGATTCGTCCTGGTTTACATCGGCCGATGGGGGCCACTCTGTTACTTCCCTTTCCAGGTTCCACGCTGCTTCCAATTCTGCTTCCCAGTTGCGCCCAGGGGTGATAGGCAAATCATCTTCGTAATTGGGCTGATGTGCCGGTGTATCCATCTTTATCAATATACTTAGACTGATAATTTTATCAATTTCTGGATTATATTTAAATAAACATAACTGGATTCTTGCTTTAATTTTGCCTACATTGCTTGGCTGCACTACAAAATTTTGCGCAATGGTGATAACAAAAAATTGCATTTGATTGACAATGCGGTTGGATCTCTTCGCTCTGGGGAGGGTTGTCATAGAGATGATCGTTTAGCGATGGAAGATAATGGCGGATGGTTGCAGGTGGTCAAAAAAGTCTAGAATTTGAGTTGCTTCGCTAAACTAGAACTTTTGTGATAGAAGCAAAATTGGATATTTGAAGGTAACGGGACATGAATAATTTGATGATAATATGTAACTTTAAATAAGTGAGTGGTTTTAGCATGAATTTTTTGTATTAGCGAATTTAATACATGTAGAAATAGCGTTGGGTTTTTTGTTTTTTGAACGATGCGTTGAATTGGATATATGAAATAGTGAAGTTAATCTTGTATCGGTAGGATACATATTTTTGAGGTTGGCTTTTTAGAATTCCCTTAGCGGTTTTCACACTGACTACACGAATGTAATTATCAGTACCTGGATGAACTTCAATTATTCGTCCTAAAAACCAACGGCTTGACACCAGATTCGGTTCTTTAATTATGACTAAATCTCCTATTTGAGGGTTCGAAATTGGAATTTGCCATTTGGGTCGATTTTGTAGGGAATTCAAGTAATCATTAGACCATTTATGCCAAAACTGTTGTTGCAACAGTTGGAGATGTTTCCATCTAGTAACTGATGAAACCTTATTTTCCAGCACAGGTTCTGGTGGAAGTAATAAGGAAGTGCCAATCAAAAAATGTCCTGGTGTTAGAACATTGCGATCATCTGGATCTTCTGTGATAGGACATAGAGGCCTGGAATTTAGACAGGCTTCAATTTGTGTCAAAACAGTTGCGAATTCTTCAAATGTCAATGAAGAACTCCCTAAAATTCGCTTTAAATGAAATTTTATTGATTTAACTCCGGCTTCCCACAATCCTCCAAAATGAGGGAAGGCGGGTTAAAGTGCCAACATATCCCGTCTTGGGCTAGTGTTTCTGCCATCTGCTTGTTAGCTTGCAGTATGGCTGTTCTGAATTCCTTTTGTAGGACTTTATCAGCTCCAACGAAATTAGAGCCGCAATCTGAAAAGATATCTGTGCTGAGTCCCCTTCGGCTGGAGAAACGGCGAAAGGCTGCTATAAAGGCTGCTGTGGACAAATCTGACACAGCTTCTATATGAATGGCTTTGGTTGCCATGGAAATGAATATGCATATATACCCTTTATATATCCGATTATTTCGAAATTTAAATACTTTCAGATTGAACGGACCAGCATAGTCTAGCCCAGTTTGTTGAAACGGTCTCGTGATGTTGACCCGTGGTGAAGGTAGATTTCCCATAATCTGATTTTTGATAGTTGCGGATTGCTTAAAACAAGTTATACATTTATGTAACACTTGTTTTACGGTTTTACGTCCTTGTGGAATCCAAAATTCGTTTCGAATGATGGATAATACCAGCTGTGGACCTCCATGCAGCGTTTTTATATGGAAGTGGTCAATGATTAAATTGGTTAATTTGCTGTCCTTTGGTAGGAGTGTTGGGTGTTTTCGATTATAAGGAATGTTAGCATTTCTTAATCGACCACCTACACGAATTAATCCATTGTTATCTAAAAAGGGGTTAAGTGATAAGATCTTGCTTCTAACTGGAAGTGGATTCTGTTCTTGTAAACATTTAATTTCAGTACCGAAAGCTGCATTCTGTGCTGCTTTAATGAGCCGAAATTTTGCTTGAGCAATTTCTGTCGGTTTAAGTATTTTTGAATCCACTGGTTGCTCTTAAGTGGACTTCACCGATGCCCTTTTGCATTTATTTATGAACCTAATACAATAGGCAATTATGCGTTGTAATTTGGTAAAGCTGGAGAATTTTCCAAACAAATCTTCGATGTTTGAATGAGCTGTTGCAAAGTGAGTTACTCGTCTTTGTTCCGTTTCAGGATCATTAGCTGGACTTGGTTTAGATTTCGGCCAATTATTTTCCCTGTCCTGCAGCCAATGAGGTCCATGCCACCATAACTCATGATCAATCAATAATGAAGACTTAATTCCTCTGGAATTGCAGTCGGCTGGATTGTCAGCAGATTTTACATGATGCCATGCCTTGATGTCGATCAAGTTCTGAATTTCCGCCACCCTATTAGCCACATATGTCTTGTACTTATTAGGATGACTACGAATCCAAGCTAATACAATAGATGAGTCTGTCCAAGCAAACGTAGGAACTTGATCAAATTTTAAATCGATTTTAACACGATTTATGAGCCGTGCTACCAATACCGCCCCGCACAATTCAAGACGTGGAAGAGACACGGATCTGACAGGCGCTACCTTTGACTTTGCCATGAGTAAATTGACTTGAACAAATCCTTCTTCATCAATAACTCTAATATAAACAGCGGCAGAATACGCTTGATTGGAAGCATCTGAAAATCCACGATTTTGACAGGTGGATAGGTTCCTTGTAGTATGTAACCACCGTGGTATGTTGATACTACTAATATGATTTAATTCTGCTTTAAATTCGCGCCACTGCTTATCAATGGATGCCGGTATTGGTTCATCCCATGAACAACCTGCAAGCCATAACACTTGCATCAATATTTTGGCGCTGATTATAATTGGTGATATCCAGCCAAGTGGATCGAAAAGCGTTGCAATTTCTGAAAGAATAGAACGCTTTGTAGAGAGGCAATCTGATTTCCTTTTGGATTGTAGCGTGAAACAATCAGATCCTGGAAACCAATGAATGCCTAAAGTTTTTACGGACTCATCGCTTGCGAATCGCAAAGGAAGTTCAACTTCTCTGTATGGTTCGGGTATCCTAGATAGTAAATCTGAAGAATTGCTCACCCATTTCCTCAGATTAAATCCGCCGGAAGATAACAGATTGATAAGTTGATGTTGTATTTGGTAGGCTTCTTCCTTTGTATCTGAGCCTGTAAGAAGGTCATTAACATAGAAGTCACGAGACACTATCTTCGCAGCTTCGGGGAATTTGTCAGCTTCATCAATGGCTAGTTGATTGAGCGTTTTTATTGCGAGATAGGGAGCCGGCGTGGTGCCAAAGGTTACAGTGGTTAATTTGTAATCTTTAATTGGTTCATTTTGATTACTCCTCCAAAGTATTCTTTGGTAGGTTTGATCTGGAGGTTGTACCTTTATCATCCTGTACATTTTCTCTATGTCAGCAGACATAGCGAGTTTGTACTTTCGCCATCTGAGGATGATTGAGAAGAGTTCAGACTGCAGTACTGGACCCGTATGCAGCTGTTCGTTTGGACTTTTTCCATTAGTCGTTTTTGCTGAAGCATCAAAGACGACGCGAACCTTTGTAGTGGTGCTATCTTTGATGACAGCATGATGAGGAAGATAGTAACTTTGTTCGTTGCTTACTATCTTGTTAGCTACTGTCATGTGACCTAATGTCTTGTATTCATTAATACAAGTTTTGTATTCCTGATAGAGTTCAGGATTTCGTTCTAATTGCCGTTCTAGGCTGTAGAACCTACGTAATACCATACCTCGAGAATCGCCTAGGCTAGGGCTTTCTGTGGTGAAAGGCAGACGAATTTCGTAACGGCCGTGTGCGTTACGAAAATGAGTTTTTTGGTAAAACTCTTCACATTCTTGATCTGCTTTAGACAGCTTTCTTCCTGGATTAACTTCTTCAGTTTCCCAGAACTGACGTAAAAGTTTATCCAGTGAAGTGTCGTCGTCGTAATGAGCCTTTGCTGTTAACGCAGATGCTGTTAAGAATGTGGATGTATTTTTTAACTTTCCGAAAAGTATCCATCCGAGGGTACTGTTGGGCAGTTGTTGGGCAGTTGGTGTTCCTGAAGGACCTTTCCGTAAACCTTCCAAAAGAATTTCACTGTACACATCTGCTCCTAAAAGCAGATCAATTTTTCCTGGTTTAAAGAAAAACGGATCGGCAAGTGGTAGCTCATGTATATGACTCCATTCTTTGTTTGGAATGGTTGAAGGAGGTAAAATGTCCGTAATTGTATCTACTATAAGGGCTGTAACTGTCGTTGCCTTAGTTGTGGTTGAATAAGGGTAAATGTTCAATACAGATTGTTTTTGAACATTTGTAGTTTCAGTTTTTCCCAGGCCAGTGATTTGAATTTCCACGTTTGTAGTGGTTGATTGCAGCTTACGTGCGGCGGCTTGGGTTACAAATGAAACTTGAGAGCCTGAATCTATCAAAGCTCTCATTACCAACATATTTCCCTTTTTTGTAGGAACGTTTAGCAATGCTGTTGCAAGCAGTGGTTGTTTGGAATGATGATTTTTTGCGTGAAGCGTGTGAATAGAGTTATTGGATGTGGGTGGTGAATTGCAAGGTTGAGCTTCTGATTGCTGCTCCCTTGGTTTGATTTCGGTCGAGATCCTTGGAGTGGCATTATTAGAATGATGCCTCCTTCCACATCGCTGACATGAAAACTTACTCGTACAAATTTTCGTGCTATGGCCTTTTGATAGGCAATTATTACACAATTGATTTGATGTGATAATTTTGAATTTATTGTCTACATCGAGTTTTATAAATTTCGGACATTTAAATAGACGGTGCTGCTCTTTGCACAAAGGACATGCTTGGGTGTATGAAGTAAAATGGGTAGATGCTCTCGGGACATGAGCATTTTGTTGACTAGGGACGGTTTGGTATAGACTATGGCTTCTAAAATTCTAAATCTAGATTGTAAAAATGATTTTAAGGACTCGAAAGTGGGAAGTCCTTCTGCAGTATTGACCTCTTGTTCCCATGCACGGTGTTTTTCTGCTGGTAAACATTGTACCACCATATAGATGAGAATTGCATCCCATTGCTTAGTGGAAACTTGCAATGCCTCGAGTTCGCAGATACATTCGGAAGACTTATCTAGCAAGGTTTTGATAGCCTTGGCTGATTCGTGGGCTGCTTTAGGTAGATTAAAGAGTGCTTTCAATTGGGCATTTACCAAGACTCGTTTAATATCATACCTTTCAAGCAATATCTTCCATGCTCTGTCATAACTCGAGTTGGTCATAGGAAATTGACGCAATAAGTGCTCTGCTTCTCGAGATACACTTGACTTCAAATAATGCAATTTCTGCACCGGAGATAACGCAGAATTTGAATGCACCAGGGAATTGACTAGATCGTGAAAAGGCCTCCATGAATCGTAAGAACCTGAGAATTTTGGAATTGTGATGCTAGGTAATCTCAGAGACGATGAAGTTTCATGTTCTGATTTTGGACTTGATTCAACCTTTGTTTCGAATGCATCTAATGCATCCCTAAGAATACCTCGAAACATGAAGTATTTGTTTTCCACATTTGAAAATTGATCGTTTGCGAAGTAATCGTATTTTTGAAGTTCACTATCTTCCAAGGCTTGCGTGGCTTGGATAATTGTATAGTGATCTTTCTTATAATCTGACCAAATTTCACTTAGAGCGGTTAGTCGCTCAGAAATAAAACCTTTCGTTCGTTTTTCTACATCAGTCTTGGTGTAGCTATTGAACTATTTTTCGAAGATTATTGCAGAGGTGGCTTGGTTACCCAAAAGTTTTTGAAGTGCAGACATGTTTAAAAGATAGAGAAAATAAAACACTAGACCTTAGATCCGGCTCGAAGGACCATAAAATGTACTGTCCGCTAGTGGAACGTACACGCAAATTTGAACTTAGTGAAACTGAAATGAATTCACTGGTAAATTTGGATCAAGGTCAGTGGTCGAATATCTTAACAAAAACAAACGCTGTTCACTACGTTTTAACTTTCAATAAATTATTACACTTAGTTCTTAAGATTATCCACTAATTGCACCAAAATCAGATTCTGTATTTAAGTTGTTAGGTCAGAGATCCATACACACTAGAAAACACTTGTCACAGACTTAGAATATACACGATTATCAAGAATATTTATGTGGGATAAAACTCAATATATAAGTTTTGGGTCAGAGAATTTTTGTATCACACTGAAAACACTTATTGGCAGAAAATTGCAATATAAAATCGTCAATAGATATATGTAAAATTGATGTAGAATAAAGTCAAATTATGATATTTAATAAATATGCATCAGAAGAATATAATATGTAAATATATATATGAGTAAATATATAATAAAATAGATGTATGAATAAATATTATTTTGTTACAAGTGACTGGTACTCAGCGATCTACAACTTGACGCTGGAGGGTTGGCTTTAAGCTAATGTTAAGAAACTTTGTTCTAACCATGGGTTAGAACAATTCTTTATTCCCGTCGAGACCAGAAATAAAGTGTTAATGTTAGTAAGATACTATCTCAGTCGAGACCCGAGATAATATTCTTTAAGTCAGTCGAGACCCGGCTTAAAGTGTTATCTTATCTTCAATCGAGACCAGAAATAATGTTAGTAAATATCTTAACTTCAGTCGAGACCCGAATTAAGATGTGTTTATTCCCGTCGAGACCAGAAGTAATTGTTAGTAAATATCTTATCTTCAGTCGGGAGCCGAAATAAGATGCGTTTATTCCCGTCGAGACCAGAAATAATGTTAGTAAATATCTTAACTTCAGTCGAGACCCGAATTAAGATGTGTTTATTCCCGTCGAGACCAGAAATAGTTGTTAGTAGATATCTTAACTTCAGTCGAGACCCGAATTAAGATGTGTTTATTCCCGTCGAGACCAGAAATAATGTTAGTAAATATCTTAACTTCAGTCGAGACCCGAATTAAGATGTGTTTATTCCCGTCGAGACCAGAAATAATGTTAGTAAATATCTTAACTACAGTCGAGGCCCGAATTAAGATGTGTTTATTCCCGTCGAGACCAGAAATAATTGTTAGTAGATATCTTAACGTCAGTCGAGACCCGAATTAACATGTGTTTATTCCCGTCGATACCAGAAATAATTGTTAGTAGATATCTTAACTTCAGTCGAGACCCGAATTAAGATGTGTTTATTCCCGTCGATACCAGAAATAATTGTTAATTGTTAAAGTGATATATCAGGCGATTCCCGATATAAATGTTAGTCCCTACACAGCCAACTTACCCCAAGCGATGCCAAGCACAAAAAGAGATCGAGATTAGTCAGCTTGTCGTTTTTATAGCCCTTGCTTGCACACGACACCACTGATAGAGTAGCAGCGGCGCATGATTACAAGAATTGGCAATGCAGCTGTGCTCTTACGGTACTAGCGATAAAATTTGCCTAGCAACGAACAAAAATGCACAGCAACACATGCTGTTGTGTTAAATTAAATTATATTTGCAAAATATTCTCTTTATCACGTAGCGAAGAAATTTCCGTTGGATATTACTTGTAATGATGATAATGATAGCGTTGCAAATTGATCGGCTTGATCTGATTATATTTGTGCCATGCATTGTATGCTACATGACAACACGTGCTTTTGTCATTATTGTAATTAGATTGAATTTATTTTATTTTCAGATCTCAATTTTGGCATGGTAGTTTTTAATATGTTTCCTTTTCAGGAATTATTTTTATCACGAATCTAACGGTTCAAACGTTTGATAATCATTTTTATTTGATCTGCTCGTTGAGGTTATAATTTTGTATTGTATTCGTGCAATGTGTTATGTAAATGACAAATACATGGCAATGTTGGGTTGTGTACATGTTTTTCGCTTAAGAGAAATAAAATAAGATTTGATTTTACTAAAAATTTAATACTTTGTTTCCAGCATGCTTTCTTTCAGAAGTTTTCTGTTTATGAAAATATATTCGAATCAATTTGGTTCGAACACTGACTTATGGCTCTTAAGAGTTTGCTTGGATTTTTATACCAACAGTTTGTAAACATGAATGATCCGGCTGCTGCACCTTTTGCCCATTTAACATATGATCACTGGAAATATTTTATTATGTTAGGACTCCGCTGGGGGGCTCCCATGTAGTAGTGAGGGAGTCTGTTTCATGGCTTGTGAAGTATTTTTGAGGGTTTTGCTCATACCAATCATGAAAGCTTTTATTGTAATTTACAATATTCTTATTAAGACACCTCAGCTGCACACATACATATCCAACCAAAGATCTATACCCATGATCAGTAAAGTGACCCCACCCCGCCGCTAAAAATCTGAGCCAACAAGTTATATAGCCCCGTTCAACAACAGGCCTGATAATTCCAGGCAACCATACTATTCTCATAGTATATAAAGCAGACAAGCGAGCTCCAAGCTGGTATGTATATAATCAAGTCCACCTCAAACATGTGAGAGAGAAAGATGTTTTGAGAGAACGAGATGGTTCAAAGTACGGTATTCACTAAAGCTTCCTAATGTGTTAGAGCGAGACATATTACAGCACTCCACTACTCATCCAAAACTAAATTAATATAATCATATCTTCTTCTTTCATCAAAACTTTTAATTTAATCTACCCTAACCAACCTAATGCTTTCATGGCAAATAAAACAATAAGTAAATAACACTAACCACTCTCAACCATCGCCACGGTCTTCACCAAAGTTTCTATATCCTACTAGAATTATGTGATGCTAAATACCATCCACCAAAGCTTTTAACTTATAGTACCACGGTCGTCACTATTGCACTATTGATACAACACCATTTCGGATGATGATACTTTAGAGGGTATAAATAGCGGCATTGCTGACAAGATTTTTACTGAGCGGAAGACTTTCTAATAGACACAAAAAAATCGCTCAACTTCTTTACTTTTCTCAGCTGTGCGAGTTTGTATGATTTGAAATTACCAGTCATGCCATTACACTTGAAGACTAAAAATTTTTCTTTATACGGCTGCACCTATACAATTTTCATAACTCATCTAAGTCGCCACATCATCTTACATTAATATTATAGCTCATCAAAGATTTTAATTTAACCAATGCTCAACTTAATGCTTACAAAAATAGCCTAGACATGAATTATTAGTAATATGAATTACATCAGAAAAGGTATGATCCCAAATATCACAAAAACCATAGCCCGTAGAGGATTTCTGATAAGACTTTTCAGTACACGCACACCCCTACACCGAAAATTTTCTAGGCTTTAATTTCCATTCTTACCATCCCAAGCAGCCGTGATCTGTTTTTAGATATCGAATATCATGATCACTCTTGTTTATAAAAGATAAATACAGACCACAACTTACGTTATAGTTGTTGTTGATTTTTTATCAGCAAAAGAAATTTTCAATTATAACTTCCACTACTCATCTAAACCAACTTATCCGTTGTTGTCGTTCAATTTGTTTTTACTCGGGTCTGTCCGAACTTTGTTTACATTATTCGACCGCGATTTTGTTTACATTATTCAGCTGAATTGTTTATGGAATGAATCAAATTAGAAGCATTGCACCTGAAGATCAAAAGTTAGGCAATTTGTTATCTAAGCCAACATATCTACCTACGTTGGTTGTTGTTGTTGCTAATTTAATAACATGGTGCAATACGGAATATCGCCTGGTAGAAAACCTTTTAGTATGACGGTGTGTGTGTGTGTGTGTGTGTGTGTGTGTGTGTGTGTGTGTGTGTGTGTGTGTGTGTGTGTGTGTGTGTGTGTGTGTGTGTGTGTGTGTGTGTGTGTGTGTGTGTGTGTGTGTGTGTGTGTGTGTGTGTGTGTGTGTGTGTGTGTGTGTGTGTGTGTGTGTGTGTGTGTGTGTGTGGTGTGTGTGTGTGTGTGTGTGTGTGTGTGTGTGTGTGTGTGTGTGTGTGTGTGTGTGTGTGTGTGTGTGTGTGTGTGTGTGTGTGTGTGTGTGTGTGTGTGTGTGTGTGTGTGTGTGTGTGTGTGTGTGTGTGTGTGTGTGTGTGTGTGTGTGTGTGTGTGTGTGTGTGTGTGTGTGTGTGTGTGTGTGTGTGTGTGTGTGTGTGTGTGTGTGTGTGTGTGTGTGTGTGTGTGTGTGTGTGTGTGTGTGTGTGTGTGTGTGTGTGTGTGTGTGTGTGTGTGTGTGTGTGTATGTGTGTGTGTGTGTGTGTGTGTGTGTGTGTGTGTGTGTGTGTGTGTGTGTGTGTGTGTGTGTGTGTGTGTGTGTGTGTGTGTGTGTGTGTGTGTGTGTGTGTGTGTGTGTGTGTGTGTGTGTGTGTGTGTGTGTGTGTGTGTGTGTGTGTGTGTGTGTGTGTGTGTGTGTGTGTGTGTGTGTGTGTGTGTGTGTGTGTGTGTGTGTGTGTGTGTGTGTGTGTGTGTGTGTGTGTGTGTGTGTGTGTGTGTGTGTGTGTGTGTGTGTGTGTGTGTGTGTGTGTGTGTGTGTGTGTGTGTGTGTGTGTGTGTGTGTGTGTGTGTGTGTGTGTGTGTGTGTGTGTGTGTGTGTGTGTGTGTGTGTGTGTGTGTGTGTGTGTGTGTGTGTGTGTGTGTGTGTGTGTGTGTGTGGTGTGTGTGTGTGTGTGTGTGTGTGTGTGTGTGTGTGTGTGTGTGTGTGTGTGTGTGTGTGTGTGTGTGTGTGTGTGTGTGTGTGTGTGTGTGTGTGTGTGTGTGTGTGTGTGTGTGTGTGTGTGTGTGTGTGTGTGTGTGTGTGTGTGTGTGTGTGTGTGTGTGTGTGTGTGTGTGTGTGTGTGTGTGTGTGTGTGTGTGTGTGTGTGTTGTGTGTGTGTGTGTGTGTGTGTGTGTGTGTGTGTGTGTGTGTGTGTGTGGTGTGTGTGTGTGTGTGTGTGTGTGTGTGTGTGTGTGTGTGTGTGTGTGTGTGTGTGTGTGTGTGTGTGTGTGTGTGTGTGTGTGTGTGTGTGTGTGTGTGTGTGTGTGTGTGTGTGTGTGTGTGTGTGTGTGTGTGTGTGTGTGTGTGTGTGTGTGTGTGTGTGTGTGTGTGTGTGTGTGTGTGTGTGTGTGTGTGTGTGTGTGTGTGTGTGTGTGTGTGTGTGTGTGTGTGTGTGTGTGTGTGTGTGTGTGCGCGCGCGTGTGTGTGTGTGTGTGTGTGTGTGTGTGTGTGTGTGTGTGTGTGTGTGTGTGTGTGTGTGTGTGTGTGTGTGTGTGTGTGTGTGTGTGTGTGTGTGCGCGTGTGTGTGTGTGTGTGTGTGTGCGTGTGTGTGTGTGTGTGTGTGTGTGTGTGTGTGTGTGTGTGGTGTGTGTGTGTGTGTGTGTGTGTGTGTGTGTGTGTGTGTGTGTGTGTGTGTGTGTGTGTGTGTGTGTGTGTGTGTGTGTGTGTGTGTGTGTGTGTGTGTGTGTGTGTGTGTGTGTGTGTGTGTGTGTGTGTGTGTGTGTGTGTGTGTGTGTGTGTGTGTGTGTGTGTGTGTGTGTGTGTGTGTGTGTGTGTGTGTGTGTGTGTGTGTGTGTGTGTGTGTGTGTGTGTGTGTGTGTGTGTGTGTGTGTGTGTGTGTGTCTGACTAGCCTCGGAAAAGTGTCCTCTAAGCGTATATAGCAAGTTTAAAAGAACATTCACACAACACCTCCATGGTCTGATGGTAGAGCCGCCTCGGATTTTACAAAACCAAGCGTTCTCGGTTCGATTCCAGCAAAAGCCAGCATTATTTTATTAAACATCAACTAAGACAGAGCTTGATCAGCTGACGGGGATCAGCCAACCAGAGACGTCATCCCCCCTGGTCAGGCAGACGGTAGGAAAGGAATTTCCCCCAGGAATACCCTGTGACGTATACCACTGCAAGGAGTCCCCCTCAGTGGCCCAGAGCCCGATCCAGAACCATCAAAATAGTTGGAATTTTTCCGGACATGTATGGAAAAAGTGCCCAAGAAACGCCATAGCGTAACTACTTACAAATGTATGGAATGATGCAGATGCAGAGTTTAATGCCTGGGCGAACTCGGAGTTAGTCGCGCACATAATTCTAGTCAGGGTAGATTAGGGGCCACCCTACATTTGGGCCAGATTAGTTTGACGACCATTTTGTTGTCTTGAAGTACAGGGACATAGATTACAGCACCATACTTTCTGATGTGTCAGCAAACGAAAGTAATCTCATTGTTTTAGGTAATTTTCCGAAAGAAACGTTTCTTAGTATTCCTAATGTCATTAAAAACAAAATTTATTCCAGCTGGTGGGCATCATATTCAACATATGATGGACATTTTCTTGAAACATCAAACACCACTCGTACATTAATTGAGGTGCTTTCGAGTCTCATCACTTGCGGCAAAAGGCAGTATGATTTTGAAACATCTTTCAAGCTGACTTCTTTATATATTCATTCATACAGTCTGTGTACTGCATCTTTGTATTGTTGCGTATTAACGGGGCACCTTCTAACTTCACCACTTTTTTCACCGATTTCTGTAGTTGTCACACCTCAGGCAGTGTACGTATTTTTGTAGTTGTGGGGCGAAAGCTTTCCGTAAAATAAAACACACTTCAATTAATCCACACGTATGCCTCTATAGTTTTATTCAGGAATCTTAAATGGTATTCCACTTTTGGTTATTAATTCACAGTGTTCACTTAATCTAAATTCCCTTTATTAATTCACTAAACCAGCAGTTTGTATCTGGTAACCGAAATTCCACCGGGTTAGAACCATAAACCAGTCACATTCTTTTTGTTAATGATCAATCAATAAATATTCGCGAGGCGATTAACGCGAGTTTACGGAAATAACTCCCATTTACTCCGACGAGGTATTTCTTATTCAATCCGACGAAATACCTTTTTTTTTGTTCCGACGAAAATACCTTTTACTAATTTCGACAAAATATTTTTACTTAAATCCGACGAAAATACTTTTTCATTAACTTGGCAAAATATTTTTACTTAAATCCGACGGTAATGACTTTTTATTAACTTGGCGATAATCCTTTTTACGAGGCGATCAGGTCGACGTTAAAAAACCAACTCTCCTTCGACTTTTAATTTGTCATTAATTAAGTCTCGGCAGTCAGGATAGGAAAATGCTTAATTAGCATTCCTATCATGAGAAAATATATTATCGTTGGGCATATTTTAATCATGCTCACAAAAAATTTCTAGCCGGACGGAGGTGAAACCCGATACTTTCATAAATAACGAGCCACCAACCCGTCGTCTTATCATTTCTTACATTGTTGCGCACTTGAATTCTCGCGTCGCTTTTATCTTTTTATTACTTTGTTGCGCGATTGAATTTTATTTTATGCTGACCAATCTTACTGAGGGTAAGATTTGTCATGGAATTCGACTTTATTTGTCGCCTTTTTCAAGTGGGCCATGCAAAGAAATTGCTGATGCAACTTTCTTTGCGTGTGAATAGATAAGCTGGTCACGTTGTTAAGTGTGACTAGCTTATAGGACCCTTTTCATGACTTGATTTTAATTTTCTTTGAATTTCTTTTAAAGGTTTTAGGTTTTTTAGGTAATTTTGATTGTTTTAGGGCCTGATGTTGTGTATACAACAGTATCCTGATTTTCAAAAAGGCTAAATTGGCTCAGAAATGCCCCGTTGATGTCCCGTTGAAAATTTACAACGAATCGTGCTCGTTCATTTCTATACATTATTTGATTGAAATGTGTTTCGACCTTAAGCCTAGTCTCGAGTTCGGGCAAAGTAAAATTTAACGCGGTCTCCAAATTTTTCACATTAAAATCGCTGGTAAAATTTTGACGTTGATTAATTTGGAGAAAAGAAATTGACAGATGTTAAAAATCTTATCACTGAAAATCTTCAAATTGTTTATAAAGTTTAGATAAACGTTTTTAGAATTTAGAATTAAGGATGGACTTAATTAATCTGCAAATTGTTAAGAGCAATTAAATCTTCCAATAAATAAATAAAACAATCTAAAAATTTTCAATTAAAATTAAATCCATCAATAATTTTAATAAACAATCTGAAAATTGTCATAGAAACAGAAAATGTCATAATTTTACCAGCATTTTAATGCTCCGAGCATTAAAATGTTCAGTAAAATAAGTGGAGACATACCAATGCGCCATCTATTTTAAAATAGAGAAACATTCACTTCTTACCAGTGAACTCCGTACTGCACTAGTAAAATCATTAGTAAAATTTTTGCTTGCGATTTTACCAGCGCTAAAATTTATATGGGAATGTCACATTTTACTCGAACTCGATACTAGGCTTAAGCTGTGAGGCCGTCAGCTTTGGTTTCACGTATTCAGCTTCTTAGCCCTCAGAATCTTTCTTATTGCCGACTGAGCTGGGCTTCTACTTGAGTATAGATTCCGCAAATATTGTTACAATTTTTTTACAAGATGGTTAGGTTGTCTCATAACTTAATCTGTCCGATTAAAAGTAGCTGGACAAATGTTCTGCTCTGGTTTGGGATGTAGATCACCGGATTTTGGCTAATAGAAATGGTTCAATTTTTATAGCGAAACCATTTGTCGCAGATTGTAACTCGACGCTGTGAACATTGCACATTCTCACCGATGCCTTTTATGCTTAATGGGTCTGGACGCTTGAGTTTCTTTCAATCTCCATTTTTTTCCAAGCACCTGGTTGCCAAATTGATCCACATATCCTCTTGTAGATCTTGTATTTCTTGCTGCAAATGCAGTTGAATTACTGCCTGTGGGCTGATTATTTTACAGATATTCGTAGTTGTGGGTTGTCATCGGCTGATGTACATGAACTGCTGGAACTTACAATGGCAAGTTTCCTCGTCGCGGGTGGGTTTCCTCGACTCTAGCTTCATTTTTTCAAGAAGGATGTTTTGTTATGTAACACTTTGTACAGCCTCGCAAAGTGCATTTGGTTACGGTGAGTATTTGTTGCATACAATTGAGACACAGGTTGTGTTTAATTATTTATTGATACGGCTTAAATGGTGTGTACGACACAGAGGTTTTACATGAATAAATCAGATGGTTTACATACAATACGCTTTCGTTAGTCGTTACCACATAAGCAGATACTCTTGATGGGTGATTGTTCCCCTGGACTGTTACCCTTGTAGTGACCATTGTACATTTACTCCAAGGCCCTGTAAAGCGTGGAAGCGTTTCTCGAGAAGCTCTAATGCGTCCTTAATGAAGTTTAACTCTCCTGAAGCTGCTAGTGATTCCTCGTAGCGCATTTGCGGGGTCTATAGAATATTTCGATAAAGATGTTAAATAGCAATGAATCCCATGATTCGACGTCCAAATACTTTAATCCTAGGAGACACTCCCTTGTGGTATGTTGGAGTACCTCAATGGTAACAGACGATTCAGCCTGACTTGATGGTTGTTATAAGAATGTCTTCAGTAGCGCTTCCATAAAAATCTGTTTGTTGCTGTATCTGTTGTTGACTTGTCATGGTCACACGAGCGCTACATTTACACCTCTGCTGCGCCACTAACCTCTGTAAAGTCTTATTCGAGTGAAACGCAACGAAGTGAATGAGTGAGTAGGGGTGACAAGGTTAAGTTTCGAGGTGCAAAAACGATAATGTTTTATTTGTTGGAAAAGCTTGACAAGTGTGAAGAAACAGTTTTTTGTCGACTTTTAATTTGGGAATTAGCGTCACCCAGTAAGGATTTTGTAGCTGTGACATTCACGGCACAGCAGTAGATACCACAGTCGGCTACAGAAACTAATTGAAATCAGCAACATCCAGCACGGATTTTGTAGCTATTACGTTTACGGCACCGCAGTACAAATTGTGACCAAATATGGTCACTATAAATAAAACCAGCGATATCCAGCAATCATTTTATAGCTGTGACATTTACATCAATGCAGTACGACAATTTGTTACTGAAATTTGTTGAGACCACTAATTGTGTCGTAGCAATAAAATTTATCTGATCAGGAGTAGTCGATAAGCCTTCATGTGATCCTTAACAATGCATTATACGTTCTTACCGATTTTATCTTTGTGGCACGGCGGAACATGCAATAAGGTGCCTATGCGGTGAACCCTTCTAAGTTTTTCATTCTGCTTGGAACAACAGGAATTTTAATAATATATACATATATGTATATATGTACAGATTTCTCTTTGGTTCTTTTCAACTCTTCCCTATAAAGCGGTTTGCAGAAGTAATTGCCGCCACTCGTTTTTATTTAGCGGGTGTCGCCTGTAACCCTAATCTCCTTTGTACTATGTACTATAGGTTCTTGTATATTTTTAAAAACTTTTCCTTAATATCGCTTCTGAAATTTTAAGTATAAAGTTGTTTCGTACCCTTATACTTATTTTAGACTTAAACGTAATTTAAACGCAATCCAAGTACTATAAACGCTTTAAATTATTCAGAGATTTAATCGACTAAGATAATCAATCGAACAGGAAGCAAAACAGATCAAAAAAAAATGGTACCATTCAAAGGAAAATAAAATAATAACTAAATTTCATCTAGTATATAATAATACATTATCAGATATGATGTGTAGACTCTTCCTCAGCAATTTTTTTTATAAAAAAAAAAAACAGTCCTCTTTGTCTCTTTAAAAATCTTTCTGTATATTGCCATAAAAACCAACATTATTATTAATTATCCCGCCTGTAGATTTCCTGTGTTACTTGAACTCCAATGAATGGAAATTCGAAATTAATGCTGCTTTCCAGGCAACCACCAATCTTGACATAGAAGAATTACGGGGTGTTAAGTCAAAATGTTTCGTCCTTACCGCTCCTACCAGGGAGAACAGAGGATTTGCACATACGATTGGCTTACATTTATAAGTATAAATTATGGAAGCTGGAAAGATGCATATATGTAATATCGCTAAGAAAGAGGCTGTCCCTAAAATGAGTACACCAATTTTAAATCCATTATTGGTTGTATATTTTGTTCTATTTTGCTTAACAAGTATACATAGTTAAGTTTCGTTAGAATATTGCTCAGAAGATTAAGTAATTTTCTAAAATCGATTAATTAAGAGAATAAATACTCAGTTATGGACAGGTAAATATCATATTGATACAAATAGTTACTGCCTTCGCGCAAAGAACATTTAAACATACAATTTGATTATTTTGATGAAAACAGGAGCTTAATGGATAGAATTTTCGCTAAAATACTATTAAGTTCAAAATCGTCAATATCGTTTGAGTTCTTCTTATTTGTATTCCTTGCGCGTATTACACTAAAGAGATTTTCCAGTGGATCCTGGTTAAATTTGGATGTATACATAGCTCTTCATGAGCTTAAAACTTTTCATTTGTTACGTTTATTACAGAACTAATAGTAAAATTTAGTCCTTTAAAGCAGTAAATGGTAAATGGCTTTCTTTATATAAATTAAGCATTTTTTCATTTCACATAGGAATTTAAAATTCTCTAATTCCCGTATAAGAGTTGAGCGATCATTTAAAATAGCAAATAATTTATTTAATTTAAAAAAATATATTTTTCTTCCTTTGGTTCGCACTTTTTTGTCCTTCCGAAAATTTATTAAGGTCTAATAATGTAGATATTGTACCGCGACTGTTCCGCTCATCGCTCTAACAGCCAAACGAACGTTCATTTTTTGGAAATTTGTAGGGGGTTGATATGCACTTGTGCTAACTTTGTGCATAGTTTTGTACAATTTGCTCTTTCGGAACTAAAAACTTCCTTTATTACATACCAACTGACTATACCATTAGGAGTCTGAAAGTCGCTATGAAGTAATCTGATTCTAATAGATTTAAATAAGTGGGGAACATCATAACAGACATCAAATTCCTTTTTTTCAAAAATGAAATAGTTTTTTTCACAAGGAATACATAATTCTCTAAATAATGACCTGTTTGTTGGTCCTTGGTCCAAGGTAATTGCTTTTGCATGCAGACCTAACTCCAAACAAACGTTAAGACATTTAAACAATTCACTCTTCAACACTTCTACTGGAGTGGTATTCGGGATACTATGTAATTTATCACATGTTTTGACTCCACACAAACTACGAAGCATAAAGGCGCATACATTTTTAGCGAGTTAACGTTTTCTGTTATCATTCACTTAATCTACGTAGCCGTCGATTCTATCTTTAACAGCGTTATATATCAAATCTGCCATTATGGACATTTAATCGAATAGGTAAAATTACTTCACGATTTTTGATATCAAATTTTCCAACTTCCGTTTTTATTCTGAAATCATGCTTGGGTTAAGTCCCGATGAAAAAGTTGTAATTTTAGCCTATTTGTACAATGAAGAAGGATGTGGAAATTGTAAGTTGGATTGTCTCATTAAGATATATAACGATGCATTTCTATGAAATAAACACTGAGCAATCTATTTCTCTTCTTTGGTTTTAATATTTAATAATATTTTGCAGAGAATTTTAGAATTTGTTGTCGTAAGAGTGCTGTCTATTATTTCCATAACCTTATTTTTTGGCTGAATTTTGAATAAAATTTTTCTCCGATCCTAATTTCAATTCAAAGTCCTTATTTCTTTTTGCAATTTAATTATTTTTATACTTGAGATTTTAACTTACATCTTACGTTGTAATACTTAAATTTTACATTGATGAATTTTATTGATTTCATTGAGATTTTTACAGTTACTACAATAAGCCTCAATATTTACGCTCCTTACTGGAATATAGTTGGGCATTTTATTCATTTCTTCTTGTGTAAAATCGTTACTAACTGTATGTAATGTAGAAATATATGTATTAATATCTGGGTGATTATTAACAAATAAGGGAGGAGAATCAGGAAGTGTAGTGCAATGATGATAAAGTAGAGGAGGCGGACAAATTAAATTTCGGATACGCTGATCTTTCTTTTTCCGATATCATCACAATTATACGGCTTGCTCCTGTTTTGAATATTTTCTACTAATTCACAAGCAAAAATTGTTGCAATCTTTCTTTGGAAACAAAAAATTTTCCTTTCGGGTAAGTATTTGCTATTTGAAAAGCACTTTACATACCAAGGTTTATCCATTTTAATCACAAATTGAATATATTATTAAATATATTATAAAACACAATTAGAAAAAAATCTTTATTTTTTGTATTATAATATATTATGTACTTACCTGCCTATTTCACCAAAACACAATAACAATTATTTAATCTGATGTTCGCTTAAGTGGTTTCAAAACCAAGAGATTTAAAAAAAAAATCCTTTTTTGCTAAATAACTTGTTTATACTTTTGAAAATATATTAAACATATAACCATTTCAAAATTCAAATTATTTCCGAAGTTATAGCAATTTGAAATGAGCGCAGCAGGGAGTCGGCCCGAAACTTAAATTCAACGTCACATGATCAGTGTTCTTTGATATGCAGTTGTGTACCAGAATCACTGTTATCTATATCAGAAGTAAAAATCTAACTGTTCTATACTTACACAAAAGCCATAAACAGTAATATCTGGTCTTAAGACTGACTCTGCCGATAGCCATAGTGCCTGTTGCTGTAGTGTGCCAAAAAGTAAATCACATAAACGTGTAATAGTGTCATCATATAATCACATTTGTGGTGAAACTTTTAAGACAATTTTATCGTGAACCAAAGATCTGTGCTTTTAGTTGATTAGTTGTTTCCTCTGATGAAAGCACATAGCTAGCGGATATGCATATACGAAAGAAAAGTCATGGCTGGCTTATGAGTTATGGAGTAGCCGCGGCTGGCTTATACCGTAGAAATAAGAAGACAACAAGAATCATGTAGAACATCAGAAGTGAAACCCTTGTGTATAGAATTATGTAGTGGTTGCGAAACGCAATTTGACTTAGTACCTACCTACCTTGTTGTATTATAGAGGCGCTACCACTGCAGAGCAGACGTAACCAAAGCGTAAGCCAGCAACGCCTCTCCTCTAAACATTTGAGAGTATACACCTAAAGTGAAACGAAAACGTATTGAAAACGTACTTCTGGATTTATTGACAGCAGGTAGCTGCGTTGTGCATGTTAATTTGTTTGTGAATAACAAAACGCCGCGTTAATTTTAATTTTATTAAAACTTTGGAGTGTCAACAAATTTGAATAGGTATACTTATATTACTATTATTGAACTTTTGTTAGTTTACTAAGTTAATTTGTAGTCTATCGATAATTCCAATTATCTATACCCTACCTGATGTACCTAATAACATTGTGACCTAGTCTAAGCTAAAGTTCCTTAATAAACGTTTTTTTATTCTATTTTTATTAAGGTTTGTGATGCTATTTTTATCAAATAAATTAAAGTAGAAAAATCTGTTGATTTCAAAAGCCATTGAGTCCTCATGCAAAACGTTTCGTAAACTGAACGTAATTTTCATTCCGAAAACGTAACACTTTAGAGTACAGTTTGCGAAATATAATGTCAACTACCACTACATTGACAGTCTACGCTTTTCAGTTTCACTTCTGTTGGGACGGTTTCTGTTACGCATTCACAACACCAAAACGTTTCTTTTGCGTACACTTCGCCTTGCTTGAAGGGTCGCTCCAAGTTAAAATCAGCGATGTCTGGGTCTGCACCTGATGTAAGTAAAGCCGCAATTTTTTCTTAGAAATTTACTGGAAATTTTTTCCTTAGAATTGTTAAGCATGGAAGCCGACAACAGCACACATTGTTGATTGCATCTGAAAATAACTCCAGTCCATAAAAATTCTCCCGAAACATTTGCTCTAAATTTCTGAGCAGAAATGAATTCTATTTGCTCATCTACCTACTGTACCAGGAATATAATACAAGCCATGAAGTCTCTGAAGGCACCGACACATTAAAGCCCTGGTCACACCAGGAGCGGCGCGGCGCGGCACGGCGTGGTACTGCCCGCGCCGCTCTCGGTGTGACACCCACTTAAAAGGCCTTAACGTGCTAGGTACAGCATGCAGTAAGAGCTCACTCTCACGGCTTTTTGTATACTCGCCATGGAGGAAAACATATAATTTCATCTGATCATATCGAAGATACAAGGAGAAGCTCTGCAAGAAATTCGAAAACTGGAGGATAAAACATGGGCAAACGAAAAAAAACGACTAAAGAAAACTTTTGGAGTACCAGAAAAATATAACCACATAATTAGAAAGGTAAACGAAGTAAAATTCAATGATATACATACTTATTATAAAAATTTTAGTGTTTTATTGGATAAAATAAATTTGAAAAATCAATTAGATGATAGATGAAACCCTTAGAATTCAGACCAGAAAGTAATGAACAGTTTATTTTAATTAAATTTTGTGATTCTTTACCTGAATATCAGAATTTTTTAGTAAAAATGAAAGAAGTGGGAACATTTCGAGAAGCATATAATTTAATCGAATTAAGTTCCAATCGTGAGAGAAAATTTGAAAATAAAAATAATGAAAGCTTTGGAATTAAATATGAAAATTATAAATCCTCAAGAAATCAAAATCAATTTCAAAGAAATCAAAATTAATTTCAAAAACATCAAAATCAATTTCAAAGAAATCAGAATCAATTTAATAATAATTCTCATACGAATTATCCTAATAATAGACCTTTCCCAAATTACCAAAATAAATATAATTTCAATCAAAGAAATAATCAAAGTGGAAAGCTTATCCAAAGAAATAATCAAAGTGGACATTTTATCCAAAAAAATAACCAAAGTGGAAATTTTGCCCAAAGAATTACACAAAATGTACAAAGATTTCACTGTACTACTGTACTTTCGTTTCTCATAAGTCTCCTTAAGACATCGTTCAGATAGTTCGAATTCTCCAATTGTTTTTCTGACGTAAAAATCTTCCTGTTTCCGTTTATAGTTTGAGTTTCCTGACCTTTCGTTCTCACTAATAGAATCAGTGTTCTGTACTTATTGACTATCACCTCTCTAATTGGAATATGATCATTCACTTCTTCAATTCCACTATGAATTGTAGCCTGATCGGTTTCAAGTTCTCCGTTATTAATTTCCAGTTCATCTGTGTTTATTCTGCTTAAGAAGTCAGCAACTAGATTTTCTTTTCCCTTTACATACTCAATTTCATAATCAAACTCATTCAATTTAATTTTCCACCTTTGTAATTTGCTGTTGGATTGTTTTAAACTGCTTAGCAATACCAGTGGCCTATGATCCGTTTTTTATTAAGAATTTTGTTCCATAAAGGTAGGGCCTAAAGTATTTCGTCGACCAGACGATTACAAGCAATTCCTTTTCAATCGTACTGTAATTCCTTTCGTGTTCATTTAGTGTCCTACTAGCGTAACATATGGGTGTCCATCCAGTGTGTCAGTATAAATTTCTTTTTAAAATCTGGGTACTGTAAGATTGGGTGGTTTATAACTAGTTCTTTTATTTCTTCAAAAGCATTGATATATTTCCCGTCTTTTGCATTTATCTTATTATCCTTCTTTAAACACTGTGTTCAAGGTTGTGGAATTTTCGCATAGTCTTTTATAAGTTTTCTATAATAACCAGTGATACCTAGGAAACTTTTAATGCGTTTTTTAGTGTCCGAAATTTTAAGATTTTATATAGCTTTAATTTTTTTTGGATTAGGTTTAATCCCATCATTCAATATATGACCTAGATATTCCGTATCTTTCGCAAAGAACTTACATTTATCTAACAGAATTTTCAGATTATATTTTCGAAGAGAATTAAATATTTTATTAAAGAATCCAAGTGTTCCTGCACTAAAGATCAGAATATGGTCGAATTAAACTACACAAGTTTGTTAATATATTCTGCCAATATAAAATTCACCATTCTTTAGAATATCGCTGGTGCGTTCTTGAGTCCAAATGGCATACGTACATATTCATAATATCCGTTGCTGTTTTTTCCCTATCTTTTTCATCTAAAAGGATCTGATAGAATCCTTTAGCTAGATCAAGTGTAGGCAAGTACTGTGCTTTTCCTAGCTTGTGAAATATTCACTCTATATTCGGAATTGGAAACTTGTCATCAATAGTGCTCTCGTTTAGTTTCCTATAATCTATGACTATTCTCCATTTTTGTTTCCTGAGTTGTCCATTTTCTTTGGTACTACCCAGCTCGGTGAGTTATAGGGTGATTTACTTGCTCTGATAATCCCTTGCAAAATTCTAAAGACGTCCCTAAAAGCATGAATTTAAAGTTAGTGAAACACCAAAAAACTTGACGAAATAATACACGTAGACATTTATCATTGCCAAAAGAAATATTTCATTACATTAAAGGACAAGTTCACAAAATATTTATACGGGAATGATATCACAGATAAACATAGTTTAACAATACTACAATATATTAGGAATAGAATTGCTATTCTGGGAAAACCCGAAAAGGTTGTCTTCGATAACGAATTTAATAATGTAAATATGAGGGATTATTTCAGTAAAGAAGGAATAAACAATAATTTAACAGCACCTAAAACTCATACAGATAACGAAGATATAGAAAGAATCCATAGTACTCTTTCAGAACATTTTCGTATACTCACAGTACGTAACCCTGAGCTTAACTTAACTGACAAGGTAAATAAAGTGATTGATTTTAATAATAATACAAGTACAATAAATTAAAAACCAATCTTAGCATTAGTAGGAGAATGTAAGTCTAAAGATGAAATCTACAGATTAAATAAAAGACATAAGGTGAAAATAATACCAGGTAAATTAAATGTCGACAGCAAAGAACTACCCGAATCGTATCCCAAAAAGAAGCTTTCATCAAAAATTATAAAGTAGAAAGATTAGCCATAGGCATAGAATTGTAGCACATTCCTTAGCTTTATATACCAAAAACTTAAATTTCATTAATTGTAAATCTGCTTACAATTAATTTCTCACCGCTGCCCATCACAATTCTCATGAAATTGTCTGCACTATGCAAGTAAACAAGATCATATTGCATGAGAATTGTGATAACAGAAGTCGCAGTGACAATTATTTTGTGGGTGGGTAAGCAAAATACATATATCTGATTTCATGTGACTATGGGAAGAAAATAATTTAGAATTGTTGGTGATTTTGATATTTATGATTTCAGTAGATAATTTTGTATAAAAAAGGGACTTTTAAGAAAATAAATTTTTAGTTGTTCTTGAGAAGTCGAGAGTTTTATTTAGAGAATTTTCATCGATATCGTATTAAGGTTGACTACCTTCAATACTTACAACTCTTTTCTATTGAGGTTGAGTACCTCAATACACTTCTCCACTAGAAACACCGCTTTAAGGTTGAGTACCTTAAGGCACAAATCCTATTAAAGTTGAGTACCTTAATATACCAGATTAAGGAAGTCGCGGGCAAGCAAAAGAGCTTGATCGCAATACAAACATAAGTTGGTGACCCCGACGCATCAATCAACTGGGAGACAATCTATCATCACGGAGCAGCTGCTGAAGCAACAAACGGCAACAGAAGATGAGATAGAAAGAATTATCTCTAATCATGAAAAGCACCGTGTTGCTGACAGAGATCTGAGATTTTACAAGAATAGTTTAAGCCGCCTGGATGAGCAATGGGGGAAGTACGACAAGACCGATAGTGAGCTTCGAGAAAAATTTGACAATCAAGTCAACCCAGAATACTTCCATCATTATGAGGAATTCAAGGATAGTTATGAAGCCATAAGAGAACAAATTTCCAACACGATTCATGAACTGCTTCAAGAGGAGGTTCAGCAATCTTTACCATCTCATAATACGGACTTAAATCTCAATAAAATATTCAACATCAAGATGAGCAGCAAACGCGACAGCCAACAGATGAAGTGTCAAAGGGTGCCAAGCCCAAAAACTCAATTGCATCAAAAATTCATGTTGATAACATCAAGAGTTCGTCATCAGATGCATTACGAGGACTTGTCCGCAAACAGCTGGCAATTATGGCTGCACTGAAAAGAGTTCTGGAAAGTGTCAATACACAAGAACCATCAGGAGCATATGACAATATTAAAAGCAATACAATCAATGAGTTCTGGGCACAACTAAGGACTATCAACCAATCCATTTGGGAAGCTGCAGAAGGCATTTATGACTGCTATGAATATATCCCAGAAGAATATTATCGAGTTGAGGAAGCCACACAAAACATGCTGGCGAAGTTATTGCAAAGGTCCGAAGAGATTTTAAAGTCAAATATGGATCAACCCTGATCAACTATATCAACAGAGATGAAATTGCCAAAGAGCTCGCTGCCACAATTTGATGGCGACTACCTCAAATGGAAGCAATTTCATGACTTGTTTTCACAAATGGTTCACGAACAAGACATTGGAGGGGCTCAGAAAATGTGGTTTCTCAAAACCAATTTAACTGGTGAAGCCGAACGCCTAATCAGACATTTGCCAATATCAGATGCAAACTATTCAACGGCTTGGGATACCCTTACAAAAAGATACAACAACAAAAGGTTGCTGACCAGAACATTGTTGGAAAAATTGTGAGGACAACAAGTAACCACACCAGAGTCTTCTACATCAATAAAGAAGCTACATGACACTACAAGGGAATGCACCTTGGCATTGAATTATCTTGAAATCCAGAGAGACACATGGGATCCAATATTGCTACACTTGCTTCTAAAAAAGATAGACAAATCAACCCATGTTCTGTATGAGCAAGGATTACAGGCACCCAGATATCTACAATCAGTAGAACAGTTCCTGAAGTTCTTGGAACTTCGGTTCCAGGCTCTAGAGACACTAGGCTCACAGAAGGCAGACGGTAGATTCATCAACAATTCATCAGTACTGGTCACAGCAGCCAGCCCTACCCTTTGCAAAGCTTGTCAGAAGCAACATGGATTATTTGCATGCCCTAAGTTTTTAGAACTTTCACCTATAGAACGTCGCAAGATGGCATACCAATTAAAGGTGTGCACAAATTGCCTGAAGAGTTTCCAACAAGTAGCAAATTGTCCCGCAAGAGGGTGCTTAAAATGTAATCAGAAGCACAATACATTACTTCATGCACAAATTCAATCTAAGAGATCTGACGATCAGGCAGCTAAGAGCATCATCGTTCAACCAACAACAAGTTCCAAAGTGCCATCAGCAAGCTTGGCAGCAAGAACAAAAACACTCAAGAGAAATTATGTTCTGCTTGGAGCCGTATTAATAATGATACCAAATGGCAAGGCCGAAACAATCCGAAGTAGAGCGATTCTTGACTCAGGTTCGCAACTAAACTTCATAACAGAACGTTTGTCAAGTAAACTTGGTCTACGAAAAACATCAGAAACGATGGTCATACAAGGCATAGGAGAAATAAAGCAACGCACCCAGCATAGAATAAATGTACAAGTGATGTCACGGATCAACAACTTCACAGCACGAATCGAAGCCTTCGTTCTTCCGGAAATAACTTCCGCACAGCCAACTTACGAAATAGATACGGAGTCCTGGTCTGCTCATCGGCGCGGAACTTTATTATCAACTTCTTTCGGTTGGCCAAATAAGACTTGGAACAGATTTGCCTATTTTACAGAACACTGTTTTTGGTTGGGTAGCTGCAGGAACAACCCCCAGTTATCACATCAATCTTTAACTTGTGGCATTTCTACAACAGAAGAAATCAATCTAGAGACACAAGTGGAAAAATTTTGGCAATTAGAAGAAGCACAGTCAGTTTCTCCTAAACTCACAGCAGAACATGCTAGATGTGAACATCATTTTCAAAACAACATCAAGCGTGATAACACTGGGCGTTTTATTGTCAAACTACCCTGTAATCCAGACACCAAGGAATTAGGCGAATCAAAAGATGTAGCTCTGCGCCGACTTCTAGCTATAGAACGAAAACTCGAAAGGAATCCATCATTACATACACAATATATGGACTTCATGAAGGAATACATAGAGCTCGACCACATGAGAGAGATTGACTTCAACATTGTCACTAAGCCATATTATTTCTTGGCACACCATGCTGTGGTAAAACCAGACAGCACAACAACGAAATTAAGAGTAGTGTTCGACGGGTCCTGCAAATCATCAAACACTTCGTTGAACGATATTTTGTCAACTGGCCCTACCATACAAAACGATTTATTTTCAATATTGCTTGGTTTCCGCATCCCACGGTTTGTCTTCATAGCCGACATCGAAAAGATGTACAGACAAATATTAGTGGATCCACAAGACCAGAAGTTTCAATTAATCTGGTGGAGAGACAACAGCACCAAACCTAAAAGATGTTTCAACCTACGCACTGTTACATATGGCAGCACATCAGCACCATACCTTTCGACTAGATGTCTTCAACAACTAGAAAAGGAGTTCAAGGCGATTTATCCACTCGCATCTGAAACAATTGAAAGAGACTTTTATGTGGACGACGTAATGACGGGGTCAAATAGTTTGGTTGAAGCATTACAGTTACAGGGGCAGTTGCAAGAAGCTCTAAGGAGTGGCGGATTCAAGCTCAGGAAATGGTGCGCCAATCATCCCCAATTATTGAAATCTTTCTCAAGAGAGGAAAAGGCTCTGCAATTCGACATTTACGAGTCCCAACTAGGCATAAAAACATTGGGCCAGACATGGATACCTCACCCAGATGAATTTTGCATCAAAACATTGTGCAGTGAGCGTAGCAGAGTGACAAAGAGAACAGTTTTATCGGACATTGCACATTTGTTCGATCTGCTGGGCATCTTAAGTCCTATGATAGTTTCTGCAAAGATTATCCTACAAACCCTATGGCGTCTTAAACTTGACTGGGATGCAGCGGTCCCTATGGAACTACACACATTTTGGACAAAATTTCATCAAGAACTGCCATCACTGGCTAGAATCAAATTTCCAAGACATATTTTTCCTGCAGCAGTTCCATTATCAGTAGAACTGCATGCCTTCGCTGACGCATCTGAGAAGGCCTATGGTTCTGCAATATATTTACGTTCCATATACCAGGAAAGAGTTACAATCGTGCGACTCCTATGCTCTAAATCAAGAGTAGCTCCAGCGAAACCTTGCACTCTTCCACGACTAGAATTGTGCGCAGCAAAACTGACTGCAGAACTAACTAGCCGAGTCAGATCCGATCTAAATATGAAGGCCGTCCAATGCTATTACTGGACTGATTCAAAAATCACATTGGACTGGATCAATTCGTATCCGGCATTATATCATACATTCATCGCCAACCGGATCGTGTCTATTCAAGAAATATCATCACCAGACCAATGGAGGCATGTAAGCTCAAAACAGAATCCGGCCGACCTTGTATCGCGGGGAGTTCATCCAGAAAAACTAGCTTCTCAGAACATTTGGTTTTATGGTCCTCTATTCCTTCATGGCACAGAAACCCACTGGCCCCCACAATACATCAAATCAGACACGGACCTGGAAAAAAGGCGCCCGAAAACTATTCTGACAGTCTTTAGTGAAGATTCGCTCTTTGTAAACACCATTGAACATCAGAATAACTTCAGTCGATGGCAACGAATTGTTGGTTATGTTTTGAGATTCACACGAAATTGTCGACCTGTCCATCACTGTCGCAACAGAAACCCACAATTAACAACAAAGGAACTTGACGAGGCTACCACAATCATCATCAAAACAATTCAACAAAGGGAATTCAGGCAAGAATTATCATAATTACATCGTACGGGGTATGTCCATAACAGCAGTCCTATGAGCAGCTTGTCTCCAGTCATAGACAACCAGGGCTTAATCAGAGTAAGAGGGCGATTGGAAGCAGCTAATTTACCTTTGGATGCAAAATACCCAATACTACTTCCATACGCACCTACCTTTACTAAGCTATTGATGGCACATCTTCATGAAAGCAATTTACACTGCGCACCACAGACACTGCTAGCTACAATGCGCCAAAGATATTGGCCATTCAAGGGTAAAACTATCGCTCGATCAATAGTTGGAAAGTGCATCCGATGCGCCAAGGCCAAACCAAAACACCGCAACCAATTTATGGGGAACCTTCCTGCATACAGAATACAACCAGCACGACTTTTTCCAAACGCTGGAGTAGACTTCTTAGGACCTATTTGGATTCATTTTAATCTGAGAGGCAAACGTCCTCAGAAGGCATATATTGCAGTCTTTTGCTGCTTTGCAACGAAGGCAGTACACTTCGAAGTTGCAAATGATCTGAGCACAGCAGCATTTATAGGATGCCTTAAGCGTTTCGTTGGAAGAAGAGGAAGTTGCAGCAATCTGTACTGCGACAATTCTACTAACTTTGTAGGAGCAAAGAACCAGCTCAAGGAACTTGAAGAAAACCCTTACCATGGAAACTCACAACAATTAATTACCTCATATTGTACAGCTAAATGGATTCAGTTTCATTTCATTCCACCTAGAGCTCCAAATTTTGGCGGCTTGTGGGAGGCCGCAGTGAAGTCAGCCAAATATTTCCTGCAACGAAACATCGGATTAGCCTCACTGACATATGTGGAACTTGAAACACTTATGATCGAAATTGAGGCCATTTTGAACTCTCGGCCATTAAAGCCATTATCTAGTGACCCAAACGATCTAGCCGCTCTCACTCCTGGACAGTTTTTAATCGGAGAGCCACTCACGACCGCTGCAGATCCAAACGCACAACTTTCAAGGAGCAGCCTTTCACAGCGATGGAAACAAGTGTTCATTCTAAAAAATCAGTTCTGGCAAAGATGGTCCAAGGAATACCTCAGCCAGTTACTACTTCGTTACACGTGGAAACAACAATCAAATAATGCTCGTCCAGGAATGATGGTGGTCATAAAGGAAGAAAATCTTCCCACAACCCAATGGCAGCTAGGTCGAATCATAGAAACAGTCAGGGGACAAGATGGTTTGGTGAAAGTAACAAATGTGAGAACGTCGTCAGGCATATTACGAAGACCCATACATAAACTAGGACCATTGCCCGTTGAAGATGGCAGTGCTTCAACTCATCAAAAGCTTGGCAACTCTTTGACCATAGAAGACTCCAAAGAACAAACGTCGCATTCAAAACACACGCAGAAACGCAAGACTTCGCCAAACGCTTCTTCAACAACAACAGCATCTACCTCAGAAGGTGCCACAGAATTTGCCTCAGAAGGTGCAACACCTCACAAAAGAAGACATCGTCAGGGTGGTGCAAAAGGCTGGTTGCTATTTACCTGCTTAATCTTGCCAGTATTCAGTCAGGTACGAATTAACGAATTCAAATCTAAGCCAGGAATATATTCTGAGCCCATGGGCAACGCTCACCTCATATCCAACGAATGGACGCTCGTAGTGCACTACAACATGAGCCCACTTTAGGAAGAATACGAAACTATACGTTGTGGCATAAGCAATTCGAGCAATCTTTGCAACATAATTACTGATAAGATATCCTGCGAGCCTATCCTAAACCAATTACAAGGTTTCCTAACCGAAATGCAGAATGGTAATGAGCTCCTACTTCATAGTCATAAAAAGGTGCGATCGAGAACAAAAAGAGCTCCCTTAAACATTATAAACAGTCTGGCCAACTCCTTATTTGGGGTTTTAGATTCGGAATATGCCAACCAGATGTCTAAAGAAATTGAAAATATGAAGAGCAATGATCATTATCTTCTAGAGCTCATTAAGAACCAAACCCCAGTAATTGACTCAATTGCCAATGTAATCAAAAGGTCACAAGAAAGGACAGAGAGCCAGTTCATGGAGTCTGACAAATATTTCAATACAACCATCTCTCAACTCAACAACCTAACACATGAAGCCCACCAGCTAAGAATAACACAAATATTTACAGCACTTTCGCTCCGGTTAGTAATGGCTATCAATAATTATCAACGGATCCAATCAACTCTGTGGGACGTACTAATTGATACTCATCAAGGGAAAATAAATCCTTACCTATTGGCGCCAAGACAGTTCAATAAGGAGCTCAGTCATATTCAAGAGCATCTCACATCATCACTGAGATTGCCGGCGAAACCTGAGGACTTAATAAAATTGTACAGCATCATGTCAGTTGAAGGACGATCCAGTCCTAGCCATATGATATTTCGGTTAACTCTACCACTATTTACATCTGAACAATATGAAATGATGAACTTGGTGTCAATACCATATTTAAGGAACAACAGTCTCATCATGAGTCAACCATCAACAGAATTCTTGATAATCAATCTCCATAGAGATCAGTTTTATCCTCTACAAGAGAACGAATTAAGATCATGCCGAGTAGGCGAATCAGGATTCATCTGCAAGCAACATCATCCGATCTATAACAAGCAGTCCAATCATAGCCTGTGCGAGATCAGTCTGCTGATACAATCAACACCAAGAAACTGTTTCCTTACATCAGCTCACTCCCTTCGATGGATACAATTAGCCACCCCCAATCATTGGATATACTTGATGGCAACACGAACAACCATCAATATTGTTTGTGAAGGGTCAGTTCATCAAGAAGTCCTCGAAGGTTCTGGTATATTAGAATTAAGCCCACAATTCTCTGTCCGAGATGAATCTACCACTATAAGGAACCACAACATTATCTCCAGCCACTCAGAAGGTCAATTTATTACCACACCGAATTTATCCGTTCACTAAACAACACCAACACCGACCTCGCATTGAAGGTCTCCCCAGCACAAGGCATCATGCAAGACATACATGAACTTCAAATGAGAATCAACGCACTCAAGGCAAGGGAAAGACTAGCTCCCAAGGACATCAACTTTCATGATACTCATCAATACGCCATTGGCTACACAAGTTTGCTATTAATATTGGCTCTCATCATATATGTGACATGGAGATATAAATAACATACGTTTGGACATCAAACAATACACCCTAGACCACCCGTACCATTGCCAAGAACCACTTCCCTGGACCTATTACAATCAGAAGATCTTGAGCCAGCTCAACGCGGGGAGAATGTTCAAGCCTAGCCATATGCATAGTATTGTAGCACATTCCTTAGCTTTACATACCAAAAACTTAAACTTCATTAATTGTAAATCTGCTTACAATTAATTTCTCACCGCTGCCCATCACAATTCTTATGAAATTGTCTGCACTATGCAAGTAAACAAGATCATATTGCATGAGAATTGTGATAACAGAACGCGCAGTGACAATTATTTTGTAGGTAGGTAAGCAAAATACATATATCTGATTTCATGTGACTATGGGAAGAAAATAATTTAGAATTGTTGGTGATTTTGATATTTATGCTTTCAGTAGATAATTTTGTATAAAAAAGGCAGTTTTTAGAAAATAAATTATTAGTTGTTCTTCAGAAGTCGATAGTTTTATTTAGCGAATTTTCATCGATATCGTATTAAGGTTAAGTATCTTCAATACTTACAACTGTTTTCTATTTAGGTTGAGTACCTCAATACAATTCGCCACTAGAAACACCGCTTTAAGGTTGAGTACTTTAAGCCACAAAACCTACTAAGGTTGAGTACCTTAATATACCACATTAAGGAAGTCGCGGGCAAGCAAAAGAGCTTGATCGCAATGCAAACAAATCATATAGTGTAAAAGTAAAAATAAATTACCCAAAATCAAAACTCAAGAGAGTATTGAACTTAAAGGGGTAGGTGTTATGTCATGCCAAGAGTCCCCAATCCGAAAGTCATATAGAGAAATGTAGGCAGAGGACAAGATATATGTACGTATGTATGTATGTACGTGAAAACACAATTATTTGTCTGATGCAATTCTCATTAAGTACGTGACTTTACTCAAGTATTTAATTTTCGTCACATAGAATTTCATTAAGAAAATCTCATCTGAACTTGCCATTTTTGCCTAAGTAAGCAATTCTTTTAGTTAGTAGATTTTGATTTGTCGGTTAGTTAAGTCGCTATTTTTATTAGTTGTAGTTTTAATTGAGTCAATAAAGTTTTTTTATTCGTATAGCTTCATAGATTATTTAAATCGCACTGTGCTGCTGGTCAGGCACTTTTCCTTGTAATTTGTCTGACACCTTATTGCTAGGGCAAATTTTATTTTAGTCATCAAATAAAACTCTTCAGAGAATTCTGATTGTAATGTACCATAATATTTATCTATGTTCACACTTTGTCAGTAATTACCATTTTAATAACTAGATAACCAAAAAATAGCATTATAGAGTTAGATTTAAATCTACCAACAACCGGATTTACAGGTCGAGCGATGTCTGGTAGAATTTCCATTTGAATTTTCCGCACTTTTGTACGCATAAAATTTGTGCATGTTTGAAGGAACCTAATTCATTAAGATTATCACAGTCAGAGTTAGTGTAGTTGGAAAATTCTGAGGGTGGCACATTATGTTTGTGTAAGCTTAGCAACAAAGCAAAGATAAGAGTATGGACCGATTTCTCGTATGTCCACATATAAAGTAGTGCTAGAAATTGAAACAATTAGTACGAAAAAACTGGTGATTAGGTATATAATTTCGGAATGAATAAAAAAATGAGAATTAAAAGTCAACAAGTAAAAATGCTGGAAGACCAATTCTTATGATACTCTAGATGAATGACCGTATGTAATTTCATATCGTCCATCTGTGAAAGTCTTTTTTTTAAAGTTGTTTTTCACATATATTTCAAATACAAATGCAAATTTTTAGTTCTTTAATTACACGCGCTGTCGAGTTATATTACGGACAGATGTATATGCAAAAATCAAAACAACTTTTAATATTGTGCGTGGGTGTTTAACCCATTTCGCTTTACTATTTCTGTGAGTTACAAACGGGATGACAAACTTGGTATACCCTATATTTCATCTAGGGTATAAAGAATATTTCCAAGCGACCGCAAAGGTAACTGCTGCACTCGTTTTTATTTGCTATTAATTAAAAATAATAGCACAGTGGTGCTATTCAAACGAAAATGAGATAATAACTAAATTGCATCTAGGGTATAAAACTACATTATCGGACATGTAGACCACTTTCCTAGCGATTTTTTTACTTCAAGAAAAATATATATACATATGTATAAAACAGATATATCTGTCTTACAAAATCCTTCCGCCTTTCCTATAAAAAGCAAAATAACTTAAATATGCCGCCTATAGACTCCGTGTTACTTTTACCCCAATGAACAATGTTTTGCAGGCAACCACCGATCTTGCCAAAATAGAATTTCAGGGTTCTAAATCAAAATTTGACGATCCTCACTTCGCTTCCTCCTGCTGAACAAAGGAAACGGCATTTAAATAATCACCACTCCTGTCAGGGCGAAGAGAGGATTTACGCGAGTTATGATTTTTAATTTGTTCACAAATAAAAAAGGGTTAAATGAAGAAAACAACACAACAATTTAAATTGAATTTTAATTTATTGGAGAGAAGCAAAATAAAAGATTAACACAACCAAACTTTTGTACACGATATTATAACTTCCGACCTGGTTGACTGAAAAATATAAACTGTACTTTAAGTTTAATTATCTATCTGCATTCATTCCCGTAAACATAAAAGCTTTTTCATTTTTTATCTATTAAGCAGGAATGCATGGGAACGGTTGCATTTCCTGAGTTCTGTTGATTAAGCAAAATTGTCTGGGAACATTTATATTTTATATAAGTGAAAATTTTGCGAAGGTTGTTCTGAGGTGTCATGTTCTGTGATGTCGGTCAAATTTGCCGACGTAACTCCTCCCTCCTTAAATTGAGGACTCTCCTGAGTCACATCATTGATTTTTAATTTTAGTCTATGTTTACAGGTATGAACTGCGATAAATATTACAATGCCTATAACTATTATAATACAACTACTTCCAAAAATATAATGCATTTTTCTATGATATTTAATTTCCTTAATTTCCTTTATATTTTCCATTTGTGTTAAAATGATATTGTCAAATGATACTTTTTTATTTAAATCTTCAATTTGTTCAAGATAGTCTGATATTACAAAGCTTTGTTTGAACTTCTTTTGATTATTATATATAGTACGATTATCAATTTTTATCGAACAGTTATTGAAGTTTAAGAAATAATTACCATTTAACATCATTCTACGTTTGTCACAAGTACTACTGAAATTGGCATTATTTTGATTTTTCACTAATACTACTCCTCTACTTAGTTCTATGACTTCGGATGCATTATTGTATACTCTCATACAATTCTTTTTAATTATACAATTGTTGGAAATTTTTAAATCTTTCAAATCTGTGTTTTGAACATAATCAAAAATCTTATTTTCATACTTTACAATTTCTTGAATATTAAGAGTTAATTCTTCGTTTTTGTCGTCAGTTATTGGCGTTATTAATATTTTCTGTAAAGAAACTATTTCTCTTGGTATTCTAATCACAAATATTATATTATCTTGATTATCTATTGCGGTATCTAATTTAATATTTTGCAGTTTTTGGAAGTCAATATTATATTCCGCAATTTCTTCATCTGTTAATATGTTACTATGAACGATGCCTAATCTTGCTGACGCTATGTTATTTTGTATATGTTCAATATTGTCCTGTAGTATTTTTAGTTTGAGTGCAAAGTCTGTGTAAAGTACAAGTCCCTCTATTTTGTCTAACCTTTCTGAAATCATCAGCCTATCTTTTTCAATGACATCTTTTAGCTTTGCGAAGGTTTCATTGAAGTTTTGATTGATTTTGATTTGTGCATTGAGATTATTTATAGCGTTGTGGTTGTTTATGTCGATGACCTTAAGATGTTCTTCGATATCTTGCCTATCATCGTCGTCCATCGTACCATAAATCCATTTAAATGCTGTACCTATGAAATTGAACAAACCACGTTTTTGCCTATGTGGAATTAATGTATTAATTTTATTGCGAATGTGGTTCAACTGGTACTCGAGGGTTAAAGATTTTTCTTTTAGATTTGCCTGTCTTATATTTATCTCTAAACTATCTACAATGCTTTGGATTTCTTTGGGACTTATTAAATGCAATATATTGTCATAATTTTTTATAATATTGACTTCTTCTAATTTAATTTCGGTGTATCCGAAGTTTGTATCGATTTTATCAACCACTAGATGTGCCTGGATTATTGTGCACATCCATAGTATTTGACAAGCTTTGAAGATCCAACTGCCCTGAAAATTTATTTTTTCTTTTAATATTTGAGACATGTATATTATCTAATGTAGTTTTGATAAATTTGGGTTCTTGTTTGTGTCTAACACTTTTATAATTTTTTATGTAACCTTCTTTCCTATCTTCAGAATATACCTCCCTTTTAACATTTCGCTTATTAATATACCTAGCCTTTTCCTTGCAAAGATTATTGTATATATTTTTTTTGTCGCAATTTCCTTCTTGAATATTTATTGGTTTTTCTTTAGTAGTTGAATGGTAAGTATTGTTGTACCACTCAATAGCCTTACACATTTTTTCTTTGATGTTGAGTTGTTTACCCTCAATCCCTAAGGTTCTAATTTTTTCACTTAGGGTGTTGTGTAAACGTTCTACATCGGAATTCCCAGTGTGGTTATTGGGTTTAACTAAGTGAAAGTCAATATTCTCATTTTTAAGATAGTCTTTTATATTAATACTTCTAAATTCATTGTCGGTGACTAACTTACGGAATTTTCCTCTTTGTGCTTTGTATTCTCTCAATTTTTCTATAATTGTCTGATTATTCCTATCTTCAAGGTAGTAAGCTGTCGCGAATTTGAAAAATTTATCTATAAATGTAAGAAAGTTAGCTTTGGAATTGGTATAAGTGTCCATATGTACGATTTCCTTAATGTCTTTGGGGGTTTCAGTTACCTCAAATTTTCGTTTAATGGGGTTCCTATCGTATTTAACTCGATTACATGTGTCGCAGTTATTAATGTATTTTTCTATTAGAGTCTTGAGGTTGGGGAAGTAAATAAGTTTCTTTAATCCTTCGTAGTTTTCATTAATTCCTGTGTGTCCTGTCTCGTATTTGTGATATTTTTGGATTTGTATATATGTTTCGTCTTCGCTGTCCATGTCTTTAGCATGGTGTACACATCTGACAAATCTTATGCTTTGAATGCCGTCAAATAATTCTATAATCTTTTGTTGTACTCTATTATAATCATTATCGCTCAATTCTGTGTATATGCCTGTTTTTCCCGGCTTTATGTATCTTCTTAAGATGTCTGATAAGTTGTTATCCAAATCATCTGAGTCAATATATATTTTCCTATTTTTATGCTTTATTTCTAATTCCTTTTCCTTTTTGTTGACTAATATAATTTGAGTTTTAAATCGATTAACCACTGTATCCAGTATGGGAATGTGGTTATTAAGATTTTCCTCTTGTGAATGTATTGTTCTAATACTCTCAAGATCTATGTTATTTTCTACGGAAAGGTCGGAAAGTTCTTCGGAATTTTCCATTTCTTCCTCAGTGTCGTTACTTGCATTATTTGTCTCGACTACGTTTATTTCATTTGTATCCGAGTTTATTCGGCTAAGGAAGTCAGCAACCCTGTTTTCCTTCCCTTTTATGTAATCCAAATTAATATTGTACTCACCTAATTTTAATAACCATCTATAAAGCCTTGGATTAACATCTTTTCCTCTGGTTTTTGTATATAGCCATTTAAGAGGTTGATTATCTGTTAACAGATCGAAATTTACACCATAGAGATAGGGTCTAAAATAATTTGTGGACCAAACAATGGCCAGAAGTTCTTTTTCGGAGACTGTATAATTGCGTTCATGTTCATTTAAAGTTCTACTGGCGCAGCAGATTGGATGATTATCTTGCTGGAGAATAGCACCGATTGCAAAGGTACTGGCATCTGTAACTAATTTAAACCTTCTACTGAAGTCAGGGTATTTTAATATAGGTGCTTCTGTTATAATTTTCTTAAGTTTTTCAAATGAATTTATATAATTTGGGTCATTGAGGTTTAATCTAACGTTCTTTTTAAGGTATTTGGTCATTGGCTGGGCTACTTTGGCATAATCTTTAATAAATTTTCTATAGTACCCAGTAATGCCTAGAAACGACTTTATTTGTTTTGGTGTTTTTGGTAATTTCAGTTTTAAGATATCCTCTACCTTTTTCGGGTTAGGTCTGACTCCTTCAGGTGTCAAAATATGACCTAGGTACTCCGTTTCTTTTGAAAAGAACTTACACTTATCCATTTGGATTTTTAAGTTGTGGCTACGTAGTGTATTGAATATTCTCTTTATACTATTTATGTGCTCATCTAATGTTGTGCTGAATATTAGAATATCGTCTAAATAGACGACACATATTTTATTTATGTGTTCCTTTAGGACAGAGTTCATTAGACGCTGGAACGTTGAAGGTGCATTCTTCAACCCGAAGGGCATTTGCACATACTCGTAATGTCCTAGAGGCGTGGAAAATGCTGTTTTCTTCCGATCTTCTTCTTTAACTAAGATCTGATGGAAGCCTTTCGCCAGATCAAGGGTCGTAAAATACTGCGCTCTGCCTAGCTTGTCCAATATATTTTCTATATTCGGAATTGGGAACTTGTCGTCGATTGTTACCTCGTTGAGCTTGCGGTAATCAATGACAATTCTCCATTTTTTCATTCCTGAATTATCGAGTTTTTTGGGTACAATCCACAAAGGACTGTTGTATGGGGAGTTGCTTTCTTTTATGATTCCTTGTTTGAGCATATCAGCTATTTGCGTGGATATTTCTTGCTCATGAACTTGGGGATATCTATATATTTTGGAATATATAGGCTTATCGGTTGTTGTGATAATTTCATGTTGAATATCGAAAGCACTAGTTAAATGGTCGCCTTCTTTAAAGAAGAGATCTTTATATGATCTTAGTATTTCTCTTAAATTCTTTTCCTCTTCAGGGTTCAAAGATTTAAAGAGATTTTCGAATTCCCTACCCTTTATAACTGTAAACTCTAGCTGATGTATCTCATCTGTTTTATATGGGCAACTATTGATAAATCTTATTTCATTATTGTTAATTTTTAAACACTCGTTTTCCATATCTACGATAGCCCTTAAAGGTTTGAGTAAATTCTGCCCAATTATGGCATCAAAACATTTGTTTCGAAATTTCGTTAACTTCCACATCATGTAAGCATCTTCATTAAATTCAAATGGTAGATTTGTTTTGATTTGCTTTGTGACATGTATACTAGTATTGAGGCTACTGAATTTAATAGGTATTTCTAAGGGTTGTCTTCTATATTTTAACAATTTCTCTTCGTCTAAAAGTGAAGTAGAGGAACCTGTATCGATGAGGCATTTAATTTTATCCCCATCGATCGTTAGTTCTACTATTGGTAAGTAAACTTGTGAGGGCTTGAATGAAAATTTACCTCATGTTGGACATGATCAATATCCATACGTTCTACTCTATTTGAGGTATTCTGTCTAGAAATATTATTGGAATTGCTATCAAAGTCCCGTCTGGGTTGACCAGGATTAAATTGATTTCTTTCATTTGTATTGTCTTGTCTATATTGTCCCGAATTTTGTCTGAAGTTATAGTTAGGATGTCTTGGGTAATTCAAATTGCTGTTGCTGTTATTAAAACTATTATTATTATAAAAACGTCTTTGATTGGATTGATTTCTATGGCTATCACTGATTTTATTTTGATTAACATGGTTATATGCTTTTGCTTTTTCTCTTATCATTCCTAAGTTATCTAATAAATTGAATGCATCACGTAAATTTGTAATATTCCTATTTAAAATTATCGAACCTAAATTGGCATCAATATTATTTAAAAATGTTTGTAAAATCATTGAATCGTTAACACTAGGACTAAATTCAGTAGGTTTGTCGGCATCGTATTCATACTTCTCGTTTAATTTTGCTAAAATACCTTGCAAAGTCATAAAATATTCTCTTACTTGGTAATTCCTTGCAGAGAGAGCTTGATGATATAACTGATGATATGTTTGTTGAATCCCAAAGTTATTTATTAATTCCTTTCTTACTTGGCTCCACGTTACGTTGGATCCCAAGGACCGGAGGACATCTAAGGCTGGTCCCTGAATTTTATTGATGATAATTCGTTGGTAGACGTATTCCTTTACTTGAGGATGGCCATCAAACAGTGGAAGGATGGTGTCCACTTCTCTTAGGAAGGATGTCAAAGCATATTCACCGTTACCTCTAAATTCATGTATTCTCTGGGCATCTTTCATTAGATCGTTTATGGAGATTGAAATTGATGGTGTAGTTTCTGCTTGTTGTGTTGACCCTGATTGTGTTTGATTGGTTTCGTGTACATTCGTCATTTTATCACTACAATTATCTGTTATCTGGTCACGATTTTCGATTTTATAGTACACCTCGAATCTATCTGATTCTCTCACTTGTTTTGCTTTTGGCATAAAAAAAAATTCTCACTCAAACGTTTCAAACGATTGTAATTTAATTTATCGTAGTCACAGTACTTTTCAGCGAAATATATGTAAATATATATATATTTTTTTCACCACAATAGAAATTCGCTATTTGTATTATTTTCACTTTTTGTACGATATTGTTTTTTTTTTCAATTTTCAGTGTTTGTTGCGTTTTGTTAATCTTTTTATTCTCTTTCTTCCAAAAAAAATTTTTTCTTCAAATTAGACTTAAGTCCATAATGATTTACTTTCGAATTGCAATGCTTTAGAATGCAATCCTACCGACTGCGCCAGTTATGATTTTTAATTTGTTCACAAATAAAAAAGGGTTAAATGAAGAAAACAACACAACAATTTAAATTGAATTTTAATTTATTGGAGAGAAGCAAAATAAAAGATTAACACAACCAAACTTTTGTACACGATATTATAACTTCCGACCTGGTTGACTGAAAAATATAAACTGTACTTTAAGTTTAATTATCTATCTGCATTCATTCCCGTAAACATAAAAGCTTTTTCATTTTTTATCTATTAAGCAGGAATGCATGGGAACGGTTGCATTTCCTGAGTTCTGTTGATTAAGCAAAATTGTCTGGGAACATTTATATTTTATATAAGTGAAAATTTTGCGAAGGTTGTTCTGAGGTGTCATGTTCTGTGATGTCGGTCAAATTTGCCGACGTAACTCGCGTGCAATAGGCTTACATCTAAGTATAAATAGTTAAATTATGGAAGCTGGAAAGATACAAATAATATCGCTAAGAAAAAGGCCCCTTCTAAAAATTAGGTTAGATTAGGTTTCGCTTCCCCTTCTGAACCAGTCTTGACTCGGATAATGACAAGATGTTTTTAATATCTAAATATACTGAAATCCAATTGAAGCTGTATCATAAGTTTGCATCGTTATTTTCCCAGATATTGGATATTCAGTAGCAAAAAAACTTATAACATATTTATAGTTCGAAAATATTCCGCGGACCATGAAAACAACAATTTCATTAAATTTTATATCGTACGCTTTATAGACATTTCATCGAATATAAGAGATGCCTCTTTCATTGCTGAGGTCAAGTCACATAATAACTTTTTCAAATTTGTTGTTTGAATTCAAAAGTTTTATAAGCGGATGGAGATTTATAATGAATATTTAACGACAAATTATTTTGCTCTTGATTATAATGAGTTGCCATTACATTCGATAAAACCATATTAGAAAATATTTTAGCTTGTGGACTAATATTTTGAAAAGAATCAATAATAATGATAAGGACGTTCGGTTATTTTGCCGCGTGATTTTTTCTTATTAATAGGGTTTTTGATCTAAACTTACTTATTGTATTTATTATCTTTTTGCTGATTTTAAGTAAGAACTACATTTCGCCTCTGGTATCTCTTCATCTGGAGTTACAAAATTTATAGGTTAGGCTCCATTAAAGGAAGGTTTTCAAGCATGCATGAATTCTGCTGAATAGAACTTCATTCATAAGTTTTTCTCTCAAACCGAACCGGAAAATCTAGCGAATGCGGATCATAATCAATATTTAGTGAAGGAACAACAACTGTTTTTAATCGTTTCTTACCAATATCGATAGCGGAAAAATGACGGGAATAGACAAACACGTTTTTAGCACTAGGGTAAATTATTGGTAAGATTGCATACTATAATCAATTTGTCGAATTAGTTTTGGAAGGAAACTTAAAATATTTCAAATTGACATTATCCCGTTTTTTTTCACCACACGGTTCGACTACACACTTTACACCCCAAAGTTTTCTTATTGCCATATTGTAAAAACTACAACTTCAAAATTCAAACGAGAAAATTATAAATTTCAAGCGAAAATCCAAAAACTTGGAAGTACATAACTACGTGTTCACTACAAATATAGACAAACATTTTATAAATTCGATAGAACAAATTATAAGGAAATAAATTATATATTAAAAAGTAAACACCCAGTCTTAAAATAAAAATTCTTTGGAATGCATATAGTTAGAAAACTACTTTAAAAAAATTATGTCAACAGTTGTTTGCACTACACTTTTTATTGTCTTTATATTCGCCAAAATAATGCTTCTGAGCACTACTATAAAGCGCATTTACATAAAGATGTACAGGTAACAAAATTTAAAATTTCGAAACATCTTTTCCTATTTTTCTAAAGAACAGATCCTAATGAAAACACTCAACAAGAAAAAATTATAGTTTTATAAAAAAAAAAATATATACAGGGGTGTTCCGTAAATGTCTTTAATGCTTTAAGGGGATGAAAGTAGAGGTCAGTTGGGTCAAAAAAGTCTAGATACTTTTATATCGAACTCCGCTTGGTTTTCGAGTAAATCGATAATATCGATTTTCGAGATTTTGCATACCTCTTCAGAGTAATTTCGTTATAAGTTCTATTGTAATTAATGGACTGTGACGTTCAAAACCTTTATTTAAAAGAACACATATTGGCCTTTCTAAGAATGCATAATCAGTTATAATTGTGCCTTCAATTATTTTAAACAAAAACACTTTTCTCTAGAATATTTTCCTTCACCAAAATTTTGTCGCGCTTCATTGCACGAACTTGGCAAAACTACGAAAAAAATTTGAGCATTATGTCCCCCTTTTCAAAATGACCTCCCTATGTGCTATCAACAATAACAATCAAAAGTTATAAGCAAACATTTTGAAGATGTGCCCATCGAGGTAATTTTCAGTTTTTTCGTAGGATTCTATCTCCTCCTACAATTTTTAACCTGCGGCAACCATTTAGCTGGCTATTAGATATGGTATATTTCATTCCCAGTCATTTTGCCTGATAAAATTTCATAGCTTTCGCGATTTTCTTGTTTTTCAATAAACCGCATAAGTGACCTCCTGTAGCGATTACTGATTTCAAATAAATATTCATCTTCAATTGAGTCGTTAATTCGCACACAGTAGGTATATCGAAAAAAGTGTTATAATTGAGAGCTAAAAACATTGTATGTGCAACTTCTTCCCTATATTTAACATTTTTTGAAAAATAGTATCAGTACTGTTAATAAAATTTATTTCAAAACGTCCCTGTGAGAAAAAGAAGAGAAAAATTCCACAAATTGGTGATTTCCCTAAAACTTTTTCTCACTTTTTTCGACTTTTCCCTCGCTTTCTCAAAACTAGCTTTTTGCAGATAACGAGTTATTTGAAAAAACCACAGATTTGAAATGTACGGGGCGCGCAAGTGCAAGTATTTTCGCGTAAAGCGTATATGACGTCAGAACAATTACCTGTTTACCACTGCTGCGATTGTATGTCGTTCGACCCGTGGCCGACAAGAAAATCTACTCCAATAGCCACCACCAATCACCATAAATACTAGACTAAAGAGTGCGAGGTGACTTTTGACTTGTCAAAAGTTATACAAATTTCAACAAACAGTCGAAACGAAATCAAGGTAAACTTATATGAGCACTACTTCCTCTTCTTCTGGCTAACAAGAATATTGCATTTCTTCAGTTGTCATGTTGTTGCTGCCCGAATGCCCACCTTCAAATTTAATTCGTTTTTTTTTTCATTTCATTTTATAGAATGGAATGCATGTCACAAGTGTATTTCTTTCTCTAGTCTGCACCCAATCTCCATCTTCCTTGCGATGTGACTGCTCTGTATCCGTATTTGTCTGATTTATTACATTTTTTTATTACCGGGGACTATCTTTGTATATGTTTTGGTTATTGTAGAAGCAAGTAAGGGAGCCTCTGATTATGGCAATCAATTTTGTGAAGCAGTCATTTCGAGCTTTACTATCTCTTACAGAATTGAAAATGCTGCTAAGGAACGAGATGAATGTGTGAAACCGATAATGTTTAGCGGAGTTGTAGGAAATATAAATGCATCTGCGGGAAAAAGTGGATCCATCGAAAGGTATGGATTGAAATGCTTCTAAAAATTTTACTTTTACCAAAACAATTATTCGTTTTAGGTATGCTGTTAGCAAAAATTGGAGGCCCTGTTTACCCTATTGGAGTTGGAGGACGAGTAGCAAGCTCTGTTGAAGTGCAAGAAGATTTCAGTGCCGAATTAGATTTTAATGCAGTTATGCGTGAAGATTTAGAAATGGAAAATAAATTGAACCGACAGAGTGGTACGTGCATGTATTTAGATGGGCGATAACAATCCTATATTGGCTATACATGATCAGGTAACATACTATGAGTTATGACAGCCTCTCAATATCACTGTTAATAACTTTTCAACTTACAAGGAGATGGTGGCAATGGAAACAACTTAAAAGAACTTGTCGTACCTGGGTTTGCCGCAGCCAAACTTTTTACAAGGGAGTTTCAATTGGAAGAGTAATAGCCCTAGAATGCGGAATATCAAGGAAATAATACCATTCCTTGCAAATCTGAAGATAAAGAGCTGATTCAGCAGATCTGCAACCTAGAAAGACGGTAATGGATATGTTTCATTAATCGAATCGATCTGCTTAAATCTCGTCTATCTCACTGGGAATATTAATTATTTGCGAATTTTGTATGAATTTAAGAAATTGAACTTTGAAGTTAGCACTATTAAGTTACTGAAGAAATGTTGAATATGTATGAACAGCGATAGATTCTACAAGAATAATTTAAATCTGTTTATAGTTTTTTTTTGTATGTCATTTATATAAAGAAAATGGATAGGTAAATATGCATCTCTAGTAATATTTCTTCCTTATTTTAAAAATGAATAAAAGTACATTTAAATCAATTCGTTGCTCTATCTTCATCCACTTAAGCGTATCTAACAACCACTTAACTGACGAATATCTTACACACAACAGTGTACTTCGCATCGCTTTATTCTGGACTGTTTACTGATTATTATACCCTAAATGAAATCTATTGGGTAAACTGAGTTTGTCATTCCATTTGTAACACATAGAAATAATGAAGGTATAGCTAAATGGATTGGATACCCAAGCATAATATTAAAAGTTATTTTAATTTTTGCATGTCTGTCCGTCCTCACGATAGCTGCAGAACAGATTTACTTAGAAAGCTGAAATTTTGCACACTAGCTTTTCGAGAAAAAAGGAAATTTAAGTTCGGAAATGGAATAAATCAGGTAACTCCTTCGTTGAATTTCCTTGCCATACAGAACTAGGGTTTTCCACTATATATTTAGACACCGCTTGAGAACGAGTCGACGTAGAGAGCTGAAATTATGTACACGGCGTTTTCATAAAAATGATGAGTATAATTTCAAAAATGCGATAAATCCCGCAACCCTTTCTTGAAGTTGCCATATAAAAACTTAGGATTTTTACGTACAGGTACTGTGCAGACGATCAGTCCGAGATGTTTTTATTGTAATGAAAAGTTCTTCAGGCTATGAAATCCTATGAAATTGGTTAAAATAATTTTTAATGTCCGACGAACCGTTTTAGAAATATATGCCAAACTCTACTTCAAAAATCAAATTTGCACAGATAAATACGAGCATTCATCTAGGGTATCATAAGAATTGGTCTTGAACCAATTCCAGCTTTATTGAAGAAATAATTTTCTAATTTCAGGGCTATTATTGGGATACATTCACAATTTACTAGAACCATGAATTGTAAATAACTTTTTTTAGAAAACCATACAATTATATGTTAGTAAATTATTCTTATTTTATTCTTGTTTTTAGGAAATATTCTCATTGTTGTTTAATTTAAGCATACACTGGTTGAAAAGAACAACGGTAATCAATGAAATAGTTTGCTTCATGTAAGGAAACTTGGATTTAACACTAATTAACGTTTTAGAAAGTTATACACATTTTTGAAAAACAATACTTGCTTGAAGAATATTCTTCTTCAATATTGTATCAGTCCGCCCCTACTGCCCCCCCCCCCCCCCACAACAAACCGCTGGCTACGCCAATGCTTAATCGATCGATAGTAGGTAAACATACCAACATGATTATGTGTACATGGTGTTCTCAGTAGCAGCAAGTGGCAGGCGGAGGCTAACGCAGTTGCACTCACCCTCGTTTCTAGATTCTCGTTCTTGATTAAAAAACAAAAGCCCAAAGGTATGCAAAATAAAATATATTTTCGCACAAGAGGAGCTTATGTGGGGGCATCGCACGAGCTCATTGATCGTTTGGCGTCAGAGCTCATGCCTCATTTAATACTTGAGTGAAAAGTTTTTTTTATTTCGCATACCTTAGGGCTTTCATTTTTTAAGCACGAAGGAGAATCTAAAAACGAGGGCGAGTGCGACTGCGTAATACCCTTGACAGACGATAGCCATAATTCTAAATTACCCACATTAACAAGATAATCTCTGTCGTGTGTCACCCCTGAGCTTTTAGTTATCCTAAAAAGTAATATATAATCGCCACATCTTGACACTGACATAATTGAGTTTGGTTTTTGAGGATTATCTCCAAAGCGCCACTAACAACACGTAGAAGTGATTCTGTAAAGTAACAGTTACAGCTTTTAGACGCAGCTGTTCGTACCGTTTATGACAAATCGCATCGTTTAAGAACAACAAGTTTTTGAAAAAAATGGAAAATGGTGATAAAACTTCTCCTTTTTATAACCGAAAATCGCCGAGCACTGCTGCAAATAGTAACATAGGTCTTTTATTTGCTTTAAATTTTCGTTCACTTTTATAAATACGTCTTTTTAACGTCTTATGTCTATTTAAAAGAACTGTTAGATCACATATTAATCATTGCAGTTGGTTGCTGTCTACTAATACTTTGGCTATTGCAAACAAAATTTGATTTAATGTCAAAATCGTCTGTCGCCGTATATTTAATTGGAAATTAGAAATAATTTTCAATTACATAATTGGAAATTATTTTTGGTGGTATGTCGACGGTAAAGGCATGCGCCTGCCAGTTAGCGTTGCCAGACGACTATTATCTAAAAGCTTCATTTTGGGTCTTTAAAAACTTCATTTGAAGTTTTTTAATATTAACAAGTTTAAGACCAATTCTTATGATACCCTAGAGATCGCTAGGGGTGCCCGACCTCTTTGCACCCAAGAGCACATACTAGAATGCCGGTCGGGCGGCGGACAACATTTATTTTTTCAAGGTATATTTATAGTTGGACATAGTCCAATAATAACATTGATAGAGATAATACACAAATATATAATTATAAAATATAAAAACTATTGTTTATATTTTAATGTAGGGGTCCAGACTAAGTTTATTAAGATTTTAATGCACCAACAATATTTATTTTAAATTTTAATGTTTTTATCGGCTGGTTTTTAAAAAAATTGATCAATCGGAATTGCCCAAATTCGACCCTATTACAAAAATTGTTTATAAAAAAATAGAAATGTCAAAGTCAATGTGATCATTGGCATTGTATTTCATTGACCATTGCTCGTAATTAGGGGAGTATTATGATATTCCTGCTCATAAGCAATCATCAAGATGTTCATCTGTAAGCCGAGATATGTACTTTAATTTTATGATATTCATTGTTGTAAACAATGGTTCACATAAGAATATAGAATCGAAAAACGATTTAATTTTGTATGCTATTCTTGTCAAGAATGAAATTTTGTTTATGTCAACTATATTTCAGAAGTCCTCATCTGATACATTGGATTTTAGGATCATGTCGTTTTGAAGGTCCAAAATTTCTAGCTCCAATTCTTCTGTCTTTACTTGAATAAGCTCTGCAATATATGCTGCTATTTCGGATACTTTAAGATTGATAATAACGGTGACAATTGGCTCGATGATATTAAACTGTTAAAATCGCATTTCAAACTGTTCTTGAAGTAATTGAACGTTGATAACAAATGATGACTAGTCAATACCGTCACATATCATTTTTCCATATTTGGAAAATGCACAATTCACATTTTCTGCAGATGTGTTATTCACAAAACCAGTTTATCTTTAAACGAGTTTATAGACCCTATCAAAACAGCTATATATTTGCCTTTTCCGTGCAGCTCCAAGTTTAAATAATTCAATTTTTCCATTATGTCTGTGATGAGGCCCATATCTACCAATCAGCAATGGTCCAATAGTTCAATAAAATTTTTTTTTAGTATTGAAATAATTTTTTATTTCTTCAATTAAACTTACAAATCTTGCAAGAACTTTGCCTTTACTGAGCCAACGTACTTCATTATGTAGAATAAAATCAGGAGCAGAATCTAATAAGGCCTTGAATAGATGGTGTTGCAAACGCTTTGCTCGAATAGAGTTGAAAATTTTTCTGACTATTTTTATTACTTGTCCGAAGCGTAGTATTCTACCACACAAAATTTCCTGGTTGATAACACAGTGATACGAAAAAAATTGGAAATGATTTATCTTTCTTGCAGAGGGCAACAAATTCATTGATATCATCATTATCACCAGCAATGGTTAACGCAGAAAACTTGTGCAAAGGCATAACTATTGACTTTACGTATGATGCTCTAAATGTGCTATTGATATCCTCACCTGCTGTTTCGTCCTATCATGCGTAATATTTTCCGTAAATCTTCTTTTACAGTAAAGTTACTAAATGCCATTCTCACCATAACTGCTACATGTGCTGCGTCTGATAAATCTGTAGACTCGTCAATTTGTAGTGAAAACCAGTCACATATTTCCAAACCAACCTTCAATTGAGTTTTTATATCGTTTGAAATGGCATGTATTCTTCTTGTGACGGTGTTATCTGACAACTGTATGTTTTGTATTGCTAACATAATCTCTCTCTTGTGTTACCAAAATTTAGTGGTATTCGTCGACATAAAAATATTTCATGTAGTTAAGTATAGATTTAACTATTCTACATCAAGTTGCTTTGCATGTTAATCATAAGTTTATACATCTCTAATTTCTACTGTTGTAATATCAGGTCGGTCTGGGGATAATAATGGTCATAGGATATGTTAACATAATTATTTTAAATTACAGATAATAACGTACAACTACTGGACTGGCTGATCTAATGGATACAACAATGAGTTTATAATCGTCAGATAAGTAATTTATCAATAATATAACTAAGCACTATTCAGTATTCACAAGAATTCTGATATCATTTCAATCATCAAATTTGCATACCAATACACCTATATACTGAAAAACTAAAACAAAAAAAGGTTGAGTATCACGTAGAAATTATAACAATTTCGCAGTAAAACAACCCAGCTACCTGCACACGGGCACTATATGACAGTCTCACATGATGATATTTTTATTAACCTAACCAGAAAATCTATCAGAAGTTTAAATTATCAACGCGGCATAAAAGTGAGCCAGCTAGAAACAACGGTGCACGGGAGTATACTGCGCCTTTGCACTTGGTAAGTCAACATGAACATCCTATTTTTTTTTTATTTGTACAAAAAAAAATTGTTTGTATAGGCAACAAATTCCAGATTGGATAGAATTAATTCACAAACAATTTTTTTTATATATATATGGTTGCATTTCAAAGTGCAGCTGCTATGCCAATTATTGCTGTCATGCGCCCTTGAATGCCGTTCTTTGGTGCCGTGCGCAATCCATGGCTATATTGCGGGTATCGACTGTAATAAAGAGTCTTACTGTGGGTATCGACTGGAGTAAGAAAATTACTAACACAAAACACTTTATTGCGGGTCTCGACTGTAATAAAGAGTCTTATTGCGGGTATCGACTGTAATAAGACAATTACTAACAAAACCACTTTATTGTGGGTATCAACTGTAATACGACAATTACTAACAAAACACTTTATTGCGGGTATCGACTGTAATAAGACAATTACTAACAAAATACTTTATTGTGGGTATCGAGTGTAATAAAGATTATTATTGCGGGTCTCGACTGTAATAAGAAATATACTAACAAACCACTTTATTGCGGCTAGTGACTGTAATAAAGAGTCGTATTGCGGGTATCGACTGTAATAAGACAATTACTAATACAAACATTTTATTCTGGCTATCGACTGGAATAAAGAGTTTTACTGTGGGTATCGACTGGAGTAAGACAATTACTAACACAAAACACTTTATTATATGGAGAAATTCTCTTGGAAGGATTACGAAAGGGTCCTCCAGGAACACCAATCGCGCAAAATTGTACGCATGGTTGGATTCTTTTCGGGAATCTAAAATGCACTTCCACAATCTCCAAAGCGTCTTCACTGGATAAACTTCTGCGACAGTTTTGGGAAACTGAAGAATTTACGTCACGAAGACGATTGTCTAGAGCAGACCGTGATTGTGAAGAATTTTATCAGAAAACACATTACCGAAACGTAAACGGCCGTTAGGACGTCCGTTTGCCCTTCATCAACGAAAGACCCAGCTTAGGCGACTCTCGTGGAATGGCTGTTCGAAGATTTCGCAGTTTAGAGCGGAAATTAGATCAAAATCCTGAGCTTAGTCTGGAATATAAAGCCTGTATTAATGAGTATCAATCATTAGGGCACATGATAGCGGTTGATAATGAAATTAATAAAGATAAATGCTATTATCTTCCTCACCACGCCGTCATCAAGGATAGTACAATTACCAAAGTTCGGGTTGTTTTCGATGCTTCGGCTAAATCCACTAATGGGAAAATTTTAAATGAACAATTGCATTCGGGTCCAGTACTGCAATCTGTACTTTTCTCAACTTTACTTCGATGGCGAAAGTACAAATTCGCTATGTCAGCCGACATAGAGGAAATGTATAGAATGATAAACGTTTAACCTCCAGATCAAAATTACCGAAGGATAGTTTGGAGAAGCAATCCCAATGAAGCCATCAAAGATTATAAATTAACTACGGTTATATTTGGTACAACACCAGCTACATATTTAGCAATTAAAACCCTTCAACAAATAGCCACTGATGAAGCTTCTAAATATCCTATAGCTGCCAAAATTATACCACGGGATTTTTATGTTGATGATCTGCTTACTGGTGCAGATTCCATCGACTAAGCATTGGAAATACAAGGGCAGGATTCAATCTAAGGAAGTGGGCCAGGAATACACCGTATCTCTTATCAATCATCCCAGAAGAACAAAGGGAGGTACAACTTCCTTTACGGTTAGCAAGTGATGAATCAATAAAACCTTGGGCATTCATTGGCACCCAGGAACTGATCATCTCACTTTGCAACATAAATAGTTTGCAGATCGCATTTCTACAAAGCGTACAGTTTTGTCAGAAATCGCTACACTTTCTGATCCACTTGGTTGGATTTCTCCAATCATAGTCACAGCTAAAATTTTCTCTGGATGCTCATGGGACGATCCGATTCCGACACACATTGACGTGCTCTGGCGACAATTTAAGGCCAAATTAAGTCACATAAGTACAATTCACATACCACGGGGGATATTCACCACCAGTGATTTCTCAACTTGTCAAATACATGGATTTTCCGATGCATCCAACCAAGGTTATTCGGTTGCCGTGTACATTACGGCCATTGATCATGAAGGAGACGTCCATGTCAATCTACTAATAGCAAAATCTAAAATAGCACCTATTAAACCTGTTACGCTTCCTCGTCTCGAGTTGTGTGGTGCTGTGCTTTTAGCTCGGTTTATTAAACGTGTGAAAGAAGATCTCAAACTTGACAAAGTTCCCATATTTGCTTGGACGGACTCCTGGATTGTCTTAGGCTGGATTCGAAATCATCCTAATAAATATAACACTTATGTAGCGAACAGGATTGCCGAAATTCAAAACTTAATTGACTGAATATGGCATCATGTGCGGTCTGTTGACAATCCGGCTGATTGTAACTCCAGGGGCATTGAACCTGCATCGTTAAATTCCCACATAATCTGGTGGCATGGACCTCAGTGGCTGTTAAACTCTGAAGAAAAATGGCCTCAGTCAAAACCTTTGGCAGACAACAACATCGAATCTGAGCAAAAGCGAGTATGTTGTGTAACTACGACTCATTCAGACATCCATGAGTAGCTCAGCAAATTCTCGACCTTTGGCAAGCTGCAACGAGTCACCGCCTATTGCCTAAGATTCATTGACTACTGCCGCAAGAAAACAACTAACACAATCAAGTATCAGCATAATAGTGCAATTCTACTTAAGTCTGCTGAGTTAACTCAAGCGAAACACCTGCTTATTAAGATAGTTCAAAGGATTGCCTTCGAGAATGAAATTAAACAATTAAAAGCAGGCATTTTACTTCATGCCAAAAGTAAAATTTTCTCTTTGAACCCATTTTTAGATGATCAGGAATTATTGAATGTGGGCGGCCAAATACAAAACGCTAATATTCCCTTCAATCAAAAACATCCAATAATATTGCCGAAAGAAAGCAACTTGACAATATTAATAATCAATTATGTTGTTATGAAAACTTTACATGGAGTTTTGCAATTGGTTCTTTTAACATTAAGAAGCGAATTCTGGATTCCACAAGGTCGAAAAACTATCAAGCATATTCTGCATAAATGTGTTACCTGTTTTAAACAATCCGCTTTCAATAAAAATCAAATTATGGGAAACCTACTCGCTTCAAGAGTAAATATTTCAAGACCCTTTCAATAAACCGGTGTGGATTACGCTGGTCCCGTTAATCTGAAAATGTCCAAGCACAGAGGAAATCGGTTCTACAAGGGCTACATATGTATTTTTGTTTGCATGGCCACCAAAGAAATACACATAGAGCCTGTATCCGATCTGACAACAACAGCCTTTATCGCAGCATTTCGACGCCTTTCCAGTCGACGAGGACTTTGCACGGATATATATTCCGATTGCGGGACTAACTTCGTTGAAGCGGACAAAGTTCTGCAAAAGGATTTCAAGAATGCCATAAAACAAGCGAGTGAAGAAATGGCAAGAAAGGTAGCACAAGGTGGAATTCGTTGGCATTTTAATCCGCCTTGAGCACCACATTTTGGTGGGTTATGGGAAGCGGGAGTGAAATTTATCAAATTTCATTTAAGGCGAAAATTGGAAAACACCTCACTAACGTTCGAAGAATTTTCAACCATTTTGGCTCAAATCGAAGCCTGCCTGAACTCCAGGCCATTATGCCCTATCTCAGATGATCCAGATGATTTAAACATGTAACATCTGGGCATTTTTAAATCGGCAGTTCATTAATAACTCCACCGGAACCAACAATTGAGACAAATAATTCATCAATTACAAGATGGAATCATTAGCAATTCCTACAACAACAATTTTGGAGCAAATGGTCCAATGATTACTTAAATTCCTTGCAGAACAGATCGAAATGGAAAAGCCCAATCTCCAATTCTAAAATAGGAGACTTAGAATCTAACTTACCAACTTGTCGTTGGATATTAGGACGAATTATCCAACTTCATCCGGGGAAATTAAGATGGTCAGAGTTGTAAGCGTTAAATCGCAAAACGGAGTGCTGAAAAGACCGATTACAAAATTGGCCATTCTTAATTTACAATAAATGTTATTCCAAAAATTTGCCTCTTTAGTTGCTGTTTTTTCTCTTTTTTATGAATACATTATTCATTCTCGACCTAAAATGATTGCTATTAATTTCATCCCAACATCATGCATTTATTAAATTTCTAATGCTATTTTACATTCATTACATTTGCAGATATAATTTTTTCTCCTTCTCTTTCAACCAAAATAATCAACTTTCAAATTCGAGAAGAAATTTCAATAAAAATCACATAGTTTGGTATCACAATCCACAACTGCACTTATAATAATTGTACATGCATGCGCATCTAACAAACAAAAAAAACGAAACGTTCAAGCGACTCCACTACCCGAAATTCACATTTCTGACAAAACCATATAAAGGTTCATTGTCATATCATGAGAAATTGCTAAAACTGATAACAAATTTCGCCGATAAAAAAAAAAAAAAAAAAAAAAAAAAATTTGTTGCAAACTAAATGACCCGTTAGTTCGCTTTAAATATCTGATCACTTTGCAATTCAAGCTACAGTTGAATTTCAATTTATTACCAGCAACATGGAATCACTTGAAGATAATTAAGCCAAATTGCCTCCAACTCCTGGTAGGAGCATTGCGCAGGAGGTTAAGGAAATGTGGCAGCTGGAGAAAGATCTTAGCAAACTCAAGGAAGCAAACTCAAGGAAGCACACCAAGCGAAGAAGATCAGTAGTCTACTCCGTTATCTGCAGTTGGATGATTCAGCCATAACAGAACTGGATGACTCACCACCATAATCTCCAGGCCACCAAAAACAACCAAAGGCAGTGTCAGAACCATCCCATCGAGATATAATGCAGCAAGAAACCAACGAATCAAATGCAGCACCCAAAATTACTATTTTGGAGGATATTGAACTACGACTTGCCCAAACCACAGAAAACATAGATGATAAGGACATTCATATGGTGGTAACAAACTCTCAGACGGAAGAGACGGATAGAATTGTGATCTCTTGGGAAGGATTACTAAAGTCCAAAAAGAAGAAACAGAGGTTTACTACCCAGGATGGAACAGGATATAACATTCGTCTCCTCAATAATGGAAATATTAAAATAAAGACTTTCTCAATCAAGGTCCCTGCGGTTATTATTTACTCCATTGAACTTTTGTCTACTTATGTTCGGCGTTGTTACAAACAGGACTCAGTTATTCGTTACACCATTGAACTTTCTCGATTTGCATTCTGCGTTGTTACAGCTAGGGCTCCTCGAAGCTTTCTTCACCCAACAATAAGATACGTTAAAGTAATACCAAATAGTTTGAGGTCTTAAAATCTTCTAAAAATATTTAACGGCGTACAGATTGATTAAGGATACTTTTTGATGCATCACCGGAGTTGTCAATAGATCACATATGTCTTATATTTGAAAGAAATTCCATCCTCTCAACGGGGGGCAGCATGTTCAGTATTCACAAGAATTCTGATATCATTTCAATCATCAAACTTGCATACCAATACACCTATATACTGAAAAACTAAAACAAAAAAAGTTTGACTATCACGTAGAAATTATAACAATTTCGCAGTAAAACAACCCAGCTACCTGCACACGGGCACTATATGCCAGTCTCACATGATGATATTTTTATTAACCTAACCAGAAAATCCATCAGAAGTTTAAATTATCAACGCGGCATAAAAGTGAGCCAGCTAGAAACAACGGTACACGGGATTATACTGCGCATTTGCACTGGGTAAGTCGACATGAACATCTATTTTTTTTTTATACAAAAAAAAAATTGTTTAAACAAATTCCAGATTGGATAGAATTAAGTCACAAACAATTTTTTTTCTCTTTTTTTTTATATATATATATGGTTGCATTTCAAAGTGCAGCTGCTATGCCAATTATTGCTGTCATGCGCCTTTGAATGCCGTTCTTTGGTGCCGTGCACAATCCATTGCTATATAAACAGCAGTTTGACTTGATTCGATCTCTTTTATAATTTGGCAGTGAAGTGATTAACTTGGTGATTTATTTTTCCTAGTGTTATTTTCCTAGTGTTTTCTCCCAGTGTTTTACATTTTATTAACGTATAACTGCTTTATTTAATTGACTGCTAGAATAAAGAATTTAGTCTGGGTACCGATTGGATTAAGGATTTATTTTGGATAGCAATTAAACTGAAGATTCGTATTGTGGGTATCGACTGCAATAAGAATAAATTACTAACACAAACCAATTTATTGCGGGTCTCGACTGTAATAAAGAGTCTTATTGCGGGTATCGACTGTAATAAGACAATTACTAATAAAACCACTTTATTGCGGGTATCGACTGGAGTAAGACAATTACTAACACAAAACACTTTATTGCGGGTATCGACAGTAATACGACTGTCGTGTTTCAAAAGCAATCCACTAATTAAAACCAATAATTACCAAGGAAAACTATTACGAATCTTTATTCACTTTTAATAAACTGACCTATCTCACAATAGTTATACATACATAACGATATGTATGACACCGCACTCTTAACTTGTAAGCTAACTTGTAAAAGAAACACGCGACTCTGAACTGAACGGCTAGAATACTGCGGGCTAAAAAATACTACAGGCACTCGAACCTATACTCGGAAGTAAACTTTCTTTGCTCACAACGCGGATGCAAACAAACGACAACAACCTTGTCGTTTGTTCTACCGGTTGCAGCACCTGAGTCACTTAGTAGTAAACAATCGCCTTACATAATAATTACCATGCGAAGTGAATTATTATTGTAATCGTCGATTGCTCCACTAAGCGCTCATCGCAGCCAGCTGTTGGGCTAATCAGCAAAATAACCGACAGTTGCAGAACAATACCATTCGAGGTTATTGTTTACTAATTGCTGTATTTCGCTAGAATGCGCCCTTGGCTGCTGGAAGAAGAAACTTCTTTATATTGGGCCATAACATCCCTCCCCCCTTGGAAAAACTAGTTTCCGCAGGAAACTAGATCTGAAGAGTGCAACAATCTTAAAATTGAAAATATTTTGGTTCGCGTTTAGATCAGGTTCTTTTGCATACTTTCTAATTAAATCTCTTATTTTTCTTCGCTTTACATTTTTTCTTTTCTTTCTAACATTTCATATTTTCTATTAGCATTATCTTTGCTTAATTCCATTGCCATATATATATATATATTTTCTCCATATTTCATTTCTTAAATTTTTTTTTCATTGTCATCATTCATTGATGTCATCTTTACTTTTTCATTTCTTAAAGTTTCCATTTTTACATCATTTCTTTTTTATTTTAATTTCTCTATTTTCTTCTCATTTATACTTTATTAAAATTGCATGACTAATTAATTCACATGGACCTTAATATATAATCTTACTTATTTCTTATCTAATGTTTAATTTCTTTCTTTTTTATTGAATTAATAATTAATAATTTTATAATTACATCTTCACGTTTTTATACATTTTTCTGAAAATTTTTCTTTATATATATATATATATTTTTTTTTACTATTGTGCGGGTCTCACAAGCATACTATGCTTATATTATATATAGAGTTACATACACTAGTTACGAATATACCAATTCCTAAGGTTGTCGTATACTTATACAAGTTACATTATTTTTACATCTACAGTAGCTATTCTAACTGAACTAACTGCTTCCCAACGGCGGTTGGTAGGTGAGTTGTGGGCAAGTTGGCTGTTGTGGGGATGATTAGTTTAATACCGTTGTCAATTTCTTTATCCTCTTGCTCCAGCTGTACCATTTTCGACTTTCTGGTTGATTTCAGTATCTTAGGTAAAGTCGACAGCCTTCTAGCGCTTCTTCGATTTTGGTTCTTTTTCCACCGTCTCAAGTATATGAAGACTCCTATGATTAGTGTCAAACTAATTATACCCAAACCTCCTGTGATGGATGTGGCCACTATATGAATATGGTGAGGCCGGATTTGATGTCTGTTGCTCTCCTCTTCCCCGGTATCACTCTGAACTCTCTTAATGTTGACTTCTTGCGCATTCCACGCCTGATTAAAATTATGCGCTGCCAATAAACATATCTCGCGCTTTTCTGGCTTCAACGTATCTGTTTTCTTCGATCCTGCTTGAGGTGTTATGCTGTCACAAGCTGGTAACTCCGACCGTACTGGTTGCCAGAGAACTTGATTACTGCGAGATTCATCTTCAGAGGTTATCAGCAAGTCTCCCATTTGCAAATGACAGTGTTCTCCGATCGTCAGTACACCCGTTGACGTAAGTTCTCCTATCGCGGTTGGCCAGTTCCGGCAGTTCACTTCTAATTTTGCTTTGCCGGACATCACAAAAAGCCATGTTTGCTGTAGAAGTTCACTTTTCCCACATCCTCGAATAGTACCCCCGTTTGTGTTATGGGTTTGATGCTGTAGTCGGCATTCTCTGCATACAGTGATGTCACACTAACTAATATTTTTACCATAAGCTTTTCCATTTTGGTTCTCCTACTTCTTACCTGTATTCCTTAATCTACTCGCAAGCTTCCTAATATCTAAAATAAAAGCTTCTCCTATTTCTTATTCTTATTTATTTGTCTTAATGAGTTATTAATTCTTTACCTCTTTTTTTCTTTAGTACAAATCTAGATTTCTTTATGCTTTATTTCTTTAAAACTTCTTATTCTTTATTTATCGCGAACTTCTTTAACATATTAAGTCTTTATTTATAAATCTCTTATTTATTGTTTCCTTCTTTTTTTTAAATCTTATCTTTTTATTTTAATACTTTATTTCTTCTTTCTTGCTTTATATTACCTCTTACTGTGTCGTTTAAAAAAAAAATTATCAAACCTTACCTCATTTAAGATACCCTTCTTTACCTTTTACTGCATCCGAATACCTGACCCCTTATCTGAATGCTTCTGTTTACAATGTAACACCTGTAAATTAACAGAGGTTAATAAGTAATGAACTAAGTAGGGTTAAGTGAAATTGATCATTCAACAAATTTGAATCCGCTTAAGGTTTTTGCCCTGAAGAATCGTTACATTCTCCGGACTGTGTACATTTATGACCTCATAGGGTCCTTTAAAAATTGATGTTAATTTTCCTGCGCGGGCTGGATCTCTGACCAAGACCTTATCGCCGCCATGTAACCGCTCTGCCGTGGTCTTCTTATCATATTAATTCTTTGACGTAACTTTACTCTTTTGTAGATTCTCCCTTGCCAGCTCGAACTACTTTTGCAGCTTAAAACGTAGTACTGCATTATATCTGTCGGCATTGTATAATGGTTCTGGTGTGGTGTATAACCTGCTGGGAATTTTCGATGCAAACCCGAAAAGTGTTTCCATCGGTGTGAGTTTAGTGCCGGTATATATTGTATTGTTATACGCATGAGCCGCCGTTCTTAAATATTCGTCCAATGCTTGTGGTTCCCGATCTACGTACCTCCTCAAATGGTTTGCAAAAGTAGAGTGTTGTCTCTCTACCGCATTCAACTGAGGATGATATGCCGTGGTTTGAAATTTTTTTACCTTTAACATCTTGCAGAGGGCTTTCATAATTTCTCCTGTGAAATTTGCCTCCTGATCGGTTACCAGTTGTTTCGGCAGCGAGTAACGACTCAGAATCTGTTCAAACAAAGCTCGGGCAACGTTATTCGCCTCTTGATATGGTATAGCCACAAAGTCAACAAATCTCGTAAGATCATCCATTAATGATAGGATATATTTGTTGGCATTGTGACTTACGGCTAGAGGTCCCACCAAATCGACGTAAACCTTGTCAAACGGTTTTTCTGAAATTTCCGACACTACCATAGGCATCTAAATGGTTCGCTCGCGCGTGCTTGTTTTTCTGACATTTTACACACTGTCGAACATATCTTGCGATCTCACCCTTCATCCCCCTTCAGCGGTAGAAACGCTTAGTTCTGTCGAACGTTTTAGTTCATCCAAAATGTCCTCCGAATCTAGAGTCATGATAATCTTTCAAGATCATCTGTACTTCTTTCGAGTCCGAAATTAAATTTGGCTCTGGCTGTCTTATCGTTCTTGCGGAAATCAACTCACACTCGCTCATCACGTCCCAGTCGTCTTCGGATTCCCGATTTTGAATTTCGTTTAATGCCATTTTCCTTCGGGCTTGGGCTCGAGTTATTGCAAAACATGGAAACTCTGTAGTCTTTTCTTCGTCTCTATCATTAGAGATTTGGGGAATTCGGCTCAATGCATCCGCATTACTATTCTGCTTGCCAGTTTTATAAATAATCTCAAAGTCATATTCAGACAATTTCTGATGAAATCTCACCATACGGGATGTGGTATCCTTTACTTTAAAAATTCCGCGTAAAGGCTGGTGGTCGATATAACTTTAAAATTTCAACCTAACAGATACCATTTGTAATTTCGCACAGCCCAAACGATGGCCAACATCTCAGCAAGATTTAAAGTACGGCTGGCATAGCTTAGCGGCTTTCCCTCTTGTTCTAAGACTACCCCTAAGGACTCTCCACTTGCATCTGTAATTAATGTGAATTCCTTACTAAAATCAGGATGACCCAAGACAGGTGTCGTAGTTAAAGCCTCTTTTATAATACCAAAGGATTTGTCGCATTCAGAGTCCCAATTATATTTTACCCCTTTTCTCAGCAATTTCGTAATGGGGGCCATGAATTTAGAAAAGTTCGGGACGAATTTTCGGTAATAGTTAGCTAGTCCCAAAAACGACTGTACTTGACGCATAGTTCGTGGTCTTGGAAAATCACGCACTATTTTAATTAACCGTTCGTCCGGCCTTACTCCCTTTTCTGAGCACACATGGCCTAAGTACACAACTTCCTTCTTCAAAAATTGGCATTTCGAAGGCTGAAGTTTTAAATTGTGTTCCTTAAAATGCTGGAATACCTCCCGTAGCTTCTCGTGGTTTTCATCCAAATTTTTTGCAAAGATGACCACATCATCGAGATAAACGAAGCATTTTATTCCTTGAAGCCTTGTCAAAATCCCATTAAATAACGACTGAAAGAATGGGGGAGCAGTTTTTAGTCCAAATGACAATCGCTTATACTGAAAGTGATTGAAATTGGTACTGAATGCTGTTTGCTCCCTATCTGCTGGATCAATTAGTACTTGGTGGTAACCATTAGCTAGATCTAAGGTGGAGAAGTACTTGGAGTGAACCGATCTGTCCAATATATCTTCTATTCGCCCTCTGCCATGTGTGACTCACCCCACATTTCCTGAGGCCACCTTAAGGATGCTTCTGTTTTAACACTTTTAACCCTTTGTTCAGTTCCCATGCGAGGGGCTGTTGGCAAAGTGCTTCCTTCACATCCGCCTAACTGTGTGATTTACCTGCATCATTTCTTCTATCTTGGTGTTCCACTTATCTAATTCAGTCTCGTTTTCAGCTGGATTCGTATTCTCTTTTTTACTACTACTATTCACCCTACCTAGGTACCTGTTTATACTATCCACAGCACATCCGCTCTTGAATCCTATTTTTTACCTCCTCGGCTGAGGTGACTGAGACTTTATTAATGCTCGGTATACTTGTGCTCTTTTCCGTACCCTTCTTCAAGACGACAGACAGGTCTTAAGAAAGTCCATCCCCAGTATCCCATCGGTTGGTATTGAGTTTGTGTCTTCAATCATGTGGAAGTCCTGTGAATGACTGAACCTATGCGTAAATGGGCCTTGCAAGTTCCAATCGAGCTGTTTTGAGCTCCAAATTATCCCCCTATCATTATTCTTTGATGAGTCTGTATTGGTGGAGTTTTTTTTTATTCGACTTATTTTAATTATGCTACAAGTCGCTCCAGTATCCACAAGTAATCTTAATCTATCTCCCACTGTAGCGTACATATACTTACATGTATGTGTGTATACATATGTTTGTAAGTGAAAGTAACAATAAAAAAAATCAAGTTAAAATAATAGAAAATTTTGGAAAAGCTTTGAATATAAAATTTAGAAACGACATAAGGAATAACTGTAGACAAATACAAACAAAAATTAATCAAGTGTACATATACTTTGTAAAAAATAAATTTGTATAGAAAACACAAAGCCATCAAGAAACTTAGTATACATAGAAGTGTATAGATACAAAAATGTCAATAGAAATATTTAGTAGTATTCAGAACTTCATCACAAATACACATCTGAATAATTTGATGTACTTTCATACTAATAAGTTTTTAAAAAAGTGTTCGGGCCCTCAAAGATATTCAGTTTTCACTTGATGTTTCCAAAATAATATTGTATTGGCAATTCTTTGCAACTATTAATTGTTTATAAATTCTCTTACATGCTCTCTTTAATTATTGTTAATCACAGCACCTCATGAAACAAATTTGTATAACGGTCATGATACTAACGTAATCTCTTATCTCCAAGCAATGGCACCAGCATCCAAGCGGGCACTCAGTATTCAGATTTCAAGAAGTGCAGTGGTCCGTAGTAAAACACAAGTGTAAAATTAAAATAGCTATTATCTTTTCTAAATAAATGGATTGTAAATTTATATAAAGTGGTGCGTTACAATTATTTACATCATCCCATAAAATCGGAGACAAATTTGATATCACGAGCGGATATCATACCGAGAAATATTTCACCACTGCAGTTCCAGATCAAGGTGCTGATCACTTCATGATCTACGTGCTGATCATTTTATGGTCCTTCAAAGCCGGATGTTAATGCGAAAAATCATTAATCAACATTCAAGATTATTTTTCTGCAAGCTAAGTATAACCCTTATTTTCATATTTGCACAATTTGGGATTAGCAATTTATCATTTATGCATAAAAGTGTATTTGCGAACATTTTTTAATAAATCAAGAAAGTGATTTTGGACACAAACAGATTTTAGGAATTTACACACATTAAAATTGAAGCCGTAGCGGTATCATATTGCGGTAAAGTTCTGTGCTGAATACTGAGTCAGACAATAGTTTGAGATACGTATACATATATACAAGCATAGATACTAATAGATATATATGAAGTGCAATTAAATAAAATTTCTTGAGCTGTGCGATAAATTCATACAGACTTTGTTGAATATAAAGAGATTGAAATGAAAAGTGCAAAGGTTTAACTAAACTAACAATTATTAAGATGCTACTAATATACTTAGACCTATAGAACTTTAAATTTTACCAAATTTTTTGAACGTCTTTTTTTGAGACATTTTTTGAAATACATACGAGTGATAAAATTTCTGTGCAAAGTACTAAGTGTTGGGGTGTCACATTCATAAATATCCAAAGACACAACGCTTAGTTAATAATAAACGAACAAAAATATCAGAATTTCATTGTGTTTTCTTGGAAGGTTAAGTTGCGCATATTGATTTCCCACTTTTCTTTTTATATTTAATTTGGTGTTGTATTTCACAATGGCAGAGCAGTCTTTAGTTCAGAAGCGAGGCAGAGTTAAGGGCGTCCTCACTAGGCTCAGAGCCTTTGCCGATAATATCACCGAGAATATCTCCCCTGAAGAGATATCAGTACGCCTAAATAGTTTAGAGGATACTTGGAACGAGTTTAAGACAATTGAAGATAATTTACTTTTATTTGAAAATCAAACATCGGATATGGAAGAGTATGAACGAAAATATTATGACACGAAAGTGGCTTTGATACGTGCGGTTAATAATAGCGTTCACCATGTGAATCAGGAAATTTCCTTCGCTGAACAATTTAATTCCACAATGACTCAGTTCATGACTCAACAGCAAGGCATCCTTCAAGGTCTTACTACTAGAAAAAATGCAAGCGATGCATCATATGTAGGGTCTGTAACTGCTCGTCTTCCAAAATTAAATATACCTCATTTTTCTGGCGAATATTCTGAGTGGCCGTCCTTCAGAGATTTATTTGAGTCGTCGGTACATAATAATTCCTCGTTAGCTGGGTCCCAAAAGCTTCAATACCTAAAGGGATCTTTAGCAGGAAACGCGGCTAATGTATTAAAGCACCTCACGATTAGTGATGCCAACTACACTGAAGCATGGACAAAGTTAATTGCGCGCTTTGAAAAGAAGAATCACATCGTTGCTTCTTTTGTTAGAACTTTCATTAAGCATCCCACAATTAGTAGTCCAGGCGTCAAACCTTTGAGAATCCTATGTGACACTTTCGATGAAGTATTACCGGGTTTAAAGGCACTGGGAAATGAAGCTGAAAGTAGAGATCCGTGGTTAATTCATCTGGCCTTAACCAAACTCGATAACGAAACAAAAGAGCTTTGGGCTGAAAAGATGACTGAGAGCCATTTTCCAAATTCGATGACTTTTTGATATTTTTAACCAGACGGTGTGATGCATTAGAGACATGCAGTACTTTAACAAAGCGGTCAATGCCTCCAATAAAATCTATGATCGCTACATCTGCAACTACGAAAAGTTACTCAATACCTTTTACTTGTCCCAGATGCAGCAAGGATCATCCAATCTATCAATGCGAGTTTTTTAAGCCTGAGTCACCAGAAGTTCGTAAAGCCTTAGTTATTTCAAAGTCTTTGTGTTTCAAATGCCTTGGACCGGGCTATTCTGTGCGTTCATGCCACTCCAAGGTCCATTGCAGACTTTGCAATGGGAGACATCATCCATTGCTACATACTCCAGTAAGGTCACAGACAACACTTTCACATGTTACCCAGGCTGATACAGCCACTGAAAATCCTAGTGGATCTCACGGTGCCCCTATACAAACCTGCTGCTATAGTAATCAATCTCAACCATCTAGTGAATCTTTGAGATACTCAAACACCTCGGGTATACGGTCGTCCTCTTCAATCAACACATAATCAGTTATAATTGTGCCTTCAATTATTTTAAACAAAAACACTTTTCTCTAGAATATTTTCCTTCACCAAAATTTTGTCGCGCTTCAGTGTACATTTATTCGAAATACCACCATTGAACGAACTTGGCAAAACTACGAAAAAATTTGAGCATTATGTCCCCTTTTCAAAATGACCTCCCTAAGTGCTATCAACAATAACAATCAAAAGTTATAAGCAAACATTTTGAAGATGTGCCCATCGAGGTAATTTTGAGTTTTTTCGTAGGATTCTATCTCCTCCTACAATTTTTAACCTGCGGCAACCATTTAGCTGGCTATTAGATATGGTATATTTCATTCCCAGTCATTTTGCCTGATAAAATTTCATAGCTTTCGCGATTTTCTTGTTTTTCAATAAACCGCATAAGTGACCTCCTGTAGCGATTACTGATTTCAAATAAATATTCATCTTCAATTGAGTCGTTAATTCACACACAGTAGGTATATCGAAAAAAGTGTTATAATTGAGAGCTAAAAACATTGTATGTGCAACTTCTTCGCTATATTTAACATTTTTTGAAAAATAGTATCAGTACTGTTAATAAAATTTATTTCAAAACGTCCTGTGAGAAAAAGAAAAGAAAAATTCCACAAATTGGTGATTTCCTAAAACTTTTTCTCACTTTTTTCGACTTTTCCGTCGCTTTCTCAAAACTAGCTTTTTGCAGATAACGAGTTATTTGAAAAAACCACAGATTTGAAATGTACGGGGCGCGCAAGTGCAAGTATTTTCGCGTAAAGCGTATATGACGTCAGAACAATTACCTGTTTACCACTGCTGCGATTGTATGTCGTTCGACCCGTGGCCGACAAGAAAATCTACTCCAATAGCCACCACCAATCACCATAAATACTAGACTAAAGAGTGCGAGGTGACTTTTGACTTGTCAAAAGTTATACAAATTTCAACAAACAGTCGAAACGAAATCAAGGTAAACTTATATGAGCACTACTTCCTCTTCTTCTGGCTAACAAGAATATTGCATTTCTTCAGTTGTCATGTTGTTGCTGCCCGAATGCCCACCTTCAAATTTAATTCGTTTTTTGTTTCATTTCATTTTATAGAATGGAATGCCATGCCACAAGTGTATTTCTATCTCTAGTCTGCACCCAATCTCCATCTTCCTTGCGATGTGACTGCTCTGTATCCGTATTTGTCTGATTTATACATTTTTTATGCCGGGGACTATCTTTGTATATGTTTTGGTTATTGTAGAAGCAAGTAACGGAGCCTCTGATTATGGCAATCAATTTTGTGAAGCAGTCATTTCGAGCTTTACTATCTCTTACAGAATTGAAAATGCTGCTAAGGAACGAGATGAATGTGTGAAACCGATAATGTTTAGCGGAGTTGTAGGAACTATAAATGCATCTGCGGGAAAAAGTGGATCCATCGAAGGTATGGATTGAAATGCTTCTAAAAATTTTACTTTTACCAAAACAATTATTCGTTTTAGGTATGCTGTTAGCAAAAATTGGAGGCCCTGTTTACCCTATTGGAGTTGGAGGACGAGTAGCAAGCTCTGTTGAAGTGCAAGAAGGTTTCAGTGCCGAATTAGATTTTAATGCAGTTATGCGTGAAGATTTAGAAATGGAAAATAAATTGAACCGACAGAGTGGTACGTGCATGTATTTAGATGGGCGATAACAATCCTATATTGGCTATACATGATCAGGTAACATACTATGAGTTATGACAGTCTCTCAATATCACTGTTAATAACTTTTCAACTTACAAGGAGATGGTGGCAATGGAAACAACTTAAAAGAACTTGTCGTACCTGGGTTTGCCGCAGCCAAACTTTTTACAAGGGAGTTTCAATTGGAAGATCCAAGAGTAATAGCCCTAGAATGCGGAATATCAAGGAAATAATACCATTCCTTGCAAATCTGAAGATAAAGAGCTGATTCAGCAGATCTGCAACCTAGAAAGACGGTAATGGATATGTTTCATTAATCGAATCGATCTGCTTAAATCTCGTCTATCTCACTGGGAATATTAATTATTTGCGAATTTTGTATGAATTTAAGAAATTGAACTTTGAAGTTAGCACTATTAAGTTACTGAAGAATTGTTGAATATGTATGAACAGCGATAGATTCTGCAAGAATAATTTAAATCTGTTTAAAGTTTTTTTTGTAAGTCATTTATATAAAGAAAATGGATACGTAAATATGCATCTCTAGTAATATTTCTTCCTTATTTTAAAAATGAATAAAAGTACATTTAAATCAATTCGTTGCTCTATTTTCATCCACTTAAGCGTATCTAACAACCACTTAACTGACGAATATCTTACACACAACAGTGTACTGCGCATCGCTTTATTCTGGACTGTTTACTGAATATTATACCCTAAATGAAATCTAGTGGGTAAACTGAGTTTGTCATTCCATTTGTAACACATAGAAATAATGAAGGTATAGCTAAATGGATTGCATACCCAAGCATAATATTAAAAGTTATTTTAATTTTTGCATGTCTGTCCGTCCTCACGATAGTTGCAGAACAGATTTACTTAGAAAGCTGAAATTTTGCACACTAGCTTTTCGAGAAAAAAGGAAATTTAAGTTCGGAAATGGAATAAATCAGGTAACTCCTTCGTTGAATTTCCTTGCCATACAGAACTATGGTTTTCCACTATATATTCAGACACCGCTTGAGAACGAGTCGACGTAGAGAGCTGAAATTATGTACACGGCGTTTTCATAAAAATGATGAGTATAATTTCAAAAATGCGATAAATCCCGCAACCCTTTCTTGAAGTTGCCATATAAAAATTTAGGATTTTTACGTACAGGTACTGTGCAGATGATCAGTCCGAGATGTTTTTATTGTAATGAAAAGTTCTTCAGGCTATGAAATCCTATGAAATTGGTTAAAATAATTTTTAATGTCCGACGAACCGTTTTAGAAATATATGCCAAACTCTACTTCAAAAATCAAATTTGCACAGATAAATACGAGCGTTCATCTAGGGTATCATAAGAATTGGTCTTGAACCAATTCCAGCTTTATTGAAGAAATAATTTTCTAATTTCAGGGCTATTATTGGGATACATTCACAATTTATTAGAACCATGAATTGTAAATAACTTTTTTTAGAAAACCATACCATTATATGTTAGTAAATTATTCTTATTTTATTCTTGTCTTTAGGAAATATTCTCATTGTTGTTTAATTTAAGCATACACTGGTTGAAAAGAACAACGGTAATCAATGAAATAGTTTGCTTCATGTAAGGAAACTTGGAAAGTTATACACATTTTTGAAAAACAATACTTGCTTGAAGAATATTCTTCTTCAATATTGTATCAGTCCGCCCCTACTGCCCCGCCACAACAAACCGCTGGCTACGCCAATGCTTAATCGATCGATAGTAGGTAAACATACCAACATGATTATGTGTACATGGTGTTCGCAGTAGCAGCAAGTGGCAGGCGGAGGCTAACGCAGTTGCACTCACCCTCGTTTCTAGATTCTCGTTCTTGATTAAAAAACAAAAGCCCAAAGGTATGCAAAATAAAATATATTTTCGCACAAGAGGAGCTTATGTGGGGGCATCGCCCGAGCTCATTGACCGTTTGGCGTCAGAGCTCATGCCTCATTTAATACTTGAGTGAAAAGTTTTTTTTATTTCGCATACCTTAGGGCTTTCATTTTTTAAGCACGAAGGAGAATCTAAAAACGAGGGCGGGTGCGATTGCGTAATACCCTTGACAGACGATAGCCATAATTCTAAATTACCTACATTAACAAGATAATCTCTGTCGTGTGTCACCCCTGAACTTTTAGTTATCCTAAAAAGTAATATATAATCGCCACATCTTGACACTGACATAATTGAGTTTGGTTTTTGAGGATTATCTCCAGAGCGCCACTAACAACACGTACAAGTGATTCTGTAAAGTAACAGTTACAGCTTTTAGACGCAGCTGTTCGTACCGTTTATGACAAATCGCATCGTTTAAGAACAACAAGTTTTTGAAAAAAATGGAAAATGGTGATAAAACTTCTCCTTTTTATAACCGAAAATCGCCGAACACTGCTGCAAATAGTAACATAGGTCTTTTATTTGCTTTAAATTTTCGTGCACTATTATAAATACGTCTTTTTAACGTCTTATGTCTATTTAAAAGAACTGTTAGATCACATATTAATCATTGCAGTTGGTTGCTGTCTACTAATACTTTGGCTATTGCAAACAAAATTTGATTTAATATCAAAATCGTCTGTCGCCGCATATTTAATTGGAAATTAGAAATAATTTTGAATTACATAATTGGAAATTATTTTTGGTGGTGTCGACGGTAAAGGCATGCGCCTGCCAGTTAGCGTTGCCAGACGACTATTATCTAAAAGCTTCATTTTGGGTCTTTAAAAAACTTCATTTGAAGTTTTTTAATATTAACAAGTTTAAGACCAATTCTTATGATACCATAGAGATCGCTAGGGGTGCCCGACCTCTTTGCACCCAAGAGCACATACTAGAATGCCGGTCGGGCGGCGGACAACATTTATTTTTTCAAGGTATATTTATAGTTGGACATAGTCCAATAATAACATTGATTGAGATAATGCACAAATATATAATTATAAAATATAAAAACTATTGCTTATATTTTAATGTAGGGGTCCAGACTAAGTTTATTAAGATTTTAATGCACAAACAATATTTAGTTTAAATTTTAATGTTTTTATCGGCTGGTTTTTAAAAAAATTGATCAATCGGAATTGCCCAAATTTGACCCTATTACAAAAATTGTTTATAAAAAAATAGAAATTTTAAAGTCAATGTGATCATTGGCATTGCATTTCATTGACCATTGCTAGTAATTAGGGGAGTATTATGATATTCCTGCTCATAAGCAATCATCAAGATGTTCGTCTGTAAGCCGAGATATGTACTTTAATTTTATGATATTGTTACGCGCCACAAAGTGATACAAGCGACATCTATTGGAAATGGAAACAACTTTAGGTTAGTGACATCCTAGTAAACTGGGTTTGGAGAATGGAATATTCAGGAAGGTTCTAGGATAATTCGTAGAGTATAAATACGACGCTGCTCACATCCAGGAGGCGAGTATTATTTCAGACAGCGAAGTGAGAAGTGAACGAAGTAAACTATTTGGATTGCGATAATTAGAAGTACAGTACTAGCGATAAATAAAGAGTTGATTTGTTAATTATTTGTGAATTTGTGAGAGTAAACAGTAAAGTTAAATAAAGAAAGAACTTTTGAATTATATCTGAAATATTGTGTTTTAAATAACGAATTAAGGCCACGCTCGTAGCAACTGGTGTCAGAAGTAAAATAAAATCGCGAAATAAAGTGGTGGCATTTGATTTTGAAATTCAAAAAGTGATTAATTTTGTGAAATCGTGTGTAAAAATTCCGAAAGATAATTTTATATTAAACTGTCAAAGACGCAAGAATGGGACGCAAGCTAGAGGAGCTTCGCATACAGGAATTGAAAGTGGAGTTGGGGAAGCGGTCATTACAAACGACTGGCCTAAAGAATGTTCTAGTCGAGCGGCTTAGACAAGCTTTGATAGAGGAAGAAAAGAATCCTGAGACATTCGTTTTCGAAGAAGAACCAGAAATCGAGGAAGAGCCTGCAATGAACATAGAACAGCTTTTAAGTACTTTAATGAGCAAAATCGAAGCCCGCTTTGATGAACAAAAGAATTCTCTCCAGGAACAAAAAAATTCTCTCCAGGAACAAAAGAATTCTCTCCAGGAACAAAAGAATTTTCTCCAGGAACAAAAAAATTCTCTCGAGGACCACAAGAAATCTATGGAAACCCGTTTGGACGAACAAGACAATTCTCTCCAGGAACACAAGAAATCTATAGAAACCCGTTTGGACGAACAAAAGAATTCTCTCCAGGAACAAAAGAATTCTATGGAATCCCGTTTAGATGAGCAGAAGAATGCTTTGGATGAACAAAAGAATTCTATGGAATCCCGTTTAGATGAGCATAAGAATGCTTTGGATGAACAAAAGAATTCCATGGAGTCCCGTTTAGATGAACAGAAGAAATCACTGGAAACGCGTTTGGATGAACAAAAGAGTTCTCTGGAAAATTGTCTAGAAAATTGCTTAGAGGAACAAAAGAATTTCCTGAAAAACTCGTTAGACGAACAAAATTTAAAAATAGAAGGAATCGAGCAAGAAGTGGCGGAAGTTCAACAAAAAGTCACCGAACAGCTTGACAACTTTAAATCAGATTTGGAGAAGATGAAGCATCGACCACCACGGCACGAAGGAATTGAAAAATCCAATGCAGGCAGAATGAAACCTCCAATATTTGATTGACAAAATTCGTGGCATATTTTCAAGAGACAATTCGAGGCTGCTTCCGAAGTAAACGGATGGAATGAAGCAGACAAAGCTACAGCTCTGGTATTAGCACTTCGAGGTTCTGCATCAGAGCTTTTACAAACTATACCGATAGAAAGGCAACGTGATTATACGTCATTAGTACAGGCGATAGAGTTACGTTATGGAGATGAACACATGCAGCAAGTATATCGCCTACAGCTACGCAACAGGATTCAAAAGCATGGCGAATCACTACAACAACTGCAGGCTGATGTGGAAAGATTAGCTTATCTCTCATACTCTAGCGTAAATGCGGATTTCCTTAATGAAGTGGCAACAGAAGCATTTGTGAACGCTATTGCAGATCAAAATTTACAACAAGCGTTGAGGCTAGCAGGAAAGAAATCAACAGCAAAACACTAGCCTATGCACGGGCGTATGAATCTGCCAGGCAAGCTTCTCGAATTGCAGTACGAGTGAGAGAAATATCGGTGGAGGAATGTACTTGTAATAGAATGCAGCCATCACAGAGCAATTCTTCACGTGGTATTCTGCGATGCTGGAATTGTAATAGACCAGGACACCTCCAAAGGGACTGCAGAAAACGCCGTCGAACAGAATCACCAGAAGAGGAGGACAGAACAGAATGCTAAAGATGTCGAGCCAGGGAGCAAGCTATTCGGGGAGAGCCTAGAAATCAAACAGCGACTAGTCGCATCAGCTCCCCCGTTCAGCAATCGGAAAACATGTAAAAACCAACTTCGGGGGGCAGAAGTTGGTTGGTAGAGTCGACAGCCCCGAAGTCATCATTCAGATAGCCCAGTTGCAGAGAAATAATAGCAGACTTGTCATATATGGAAGTGTAGGAAAAAATGACTGCGCAGTTACTATCGATACTGGAGCTTCAAGATCAGTTATTAGAGCAGATCTTGTTAAGAACAAATGGCTTCACAACACCACCAAATATCTATTAAGAACAGCAACTGAAGAAGCAGCACAGGTGTTTGGAGAAATAACTTTAGATGTTCAACTAGGCGAACTACTATTTCCTCACAATTTCCTAGTTTCAGACATAATGGATGAATGCATCCTTGGAGTAGACTTTATGACCACATATAAAATAAATTTAGATGTCGGAGAACGAATACTCAAATATGGCAACATAGAAATTCCTATGAGACTAGGAGGAGGAACAGATTATCCTGTAAAAATAAGGACGATGGTCTGTGAGAATATAACTCTCTCTGCATTCTCGGAGACGCTAGTATGGACAAAGCTTACTGATGACATCGGGACCTGCCGATTCTATCTGGTGGAGCCTAACCCTACAAAAGTAACATCGAACATCATCGTTGGTAAGACTTTAGTGAAGGCAGAAGGCGCAACATTAATTCCAGTCAGAGTGCTCAACACATCCGAAAATGAGGTACAACTAAAAGAAGGTGCTATAATTGGAAATTGTGAGCCTGTTTATCAGATTGTTAATTTGGAAAATGGTAGTAATATTAAGGAGGCAATACGTATACCAGCTAATACTCAACAGGTTCAGAAACTTCTTTCATCTAGTGCCTTAAGTGAACAGCAATACAACGATGCCAAAGGTTTGATCGATGAATTTTCGGAATTATTTGCAATGAATGATGATGATTTCGGCAAAACAAATCTTGTACAGATCGGATCAATACAGGAGATTCTAGGCCCATTCGGCAACCACCACGAAGACTACCATTAGCCAAACAACCAGAAGTTGCAGATATGATAAATTCCAAGAAAGAACAAGGCATAATTGAGGAATCTAACAGCCCATGGACATCGCCAGTTGTTTTGGTCAGGAAAAAGGATGGCAGCACCCGATTCTGTGTGGACTACCGCCAACTAAATAATGTAACAAGAAAGGATAGCTATCCGTTACCAAGGATTGATGACACATTGGACACCCTTTCCGGACCGCAATGGTTTTCCACATTGGATTTGAAGAGCGGTTACTGGCAAGTGGAAATACATCCCGAGGACCGAGACAAAACTGCTTTCTCAGTTGGAAGTGTCTTATGGCAATTCAAAGTTATGCCATTTGGATTATGTAATGCTCCAGCCACATTCGAACGACTCATGGAATGTGTTTTACGAGGATTAACCTGGAAAACATGTCTTGTCTACTTAGATGACATAATTGTGATCGGAAGGACATTCGAGGAACATAAAAACAACTTACGGGACGTACTTCAAAGGCTGAGAGATGCGAAACTGAAGCTCAGTTCGAATAAATGTGCTCTATTCAAGAATGAAGTAAAATATTTCGGGCATATAGTTTCATCACAAGGAGTAAGAACTGATCCAGAGAAGATAAGAGCTGTGAAAAATTGGCCTGTTCCAAAGGACAAACATCAATTAAGGAGTTGTCTTGGATTAGCTACCTACTACAGGCGATTCGTAAAAGGTTTTGCAGATATAGCAAGGAGCCTACATCAACTTACAGAAAAAGGAAAGCCGTTCATATGGTCAGACAAATGTAACGAGAGTTTTGCAAATTTGAAGCAACAGCTCTGTGGAACTCCAGTGCTTCACTATCCAAAGCTGGGAAAAACTTTTATATTGGACACAGATGCCAGCAATGTAGGTATTGGTGCAGTTCTTTCACAGGAGGAGGATGGTCAAGAGGTGCCAGTAGCTTATTTTAGCAAAGCACTCTCAAAATCAGAGAGAAATTATTGTTCTACAAGAAAAGAGCTACTTGCCATTGTAAACTCAACCAAGCATTTCCATAAATATCTCTACGGGCAGAAATTTATCCTCCGCACTGACCATGCAGCGCTAAAATGGCTTTTGCAGCTTAAGAACCCTAAGGGGCAAGTGGCGAGATGGATAGAGCGACTCCAAGCTTATGACTTTGAAATCCAACACCGAAGAGGACGTATCCATGGAAATGCAGACGCCCTTTCACGACGTCCATGCAAAGTTGAATGCAAACATTGCGTTCGGCTGGAAGAAAAAGAAACAAAAGCAACAATACAGCTGATGACGGTGGAACCATCGACAGGTTGGAACAACGAGAGCTTGCGAACAGCAAGTCTGGGAAGACCCAGACATAGCACCTATTCTTGCTTGGAAAGAAGACATGGAAAGACCACAATGGCAAGATATCTCGGAGAGGAGTGAGAAACTGAAGAGCTACTGGGCTCAATGGAACTCTCTTCACGTTGAATGTGGTATATTAAAGCGCAAGTGGGAATCAACTAACGGCGAGTCATTCCGAATGCAGATAGTCGTGCCAGCATCCCAGGTCAAAGATGTTCTAGAAGAAATGCACAGTGGATCATCTGGAGGACATTTGGGGGTGAATAAAACAATTTCCAAAATACGTGAAAGGTTTTATTGGTTACATATGCGAGAAGATGTTGAGGAATGGTGCCGCAGATGCACTAGCTGTGCTTCTTGCAAAGGACCACCACACAGAAGTAGAGGAGAAATGCATAAGTATAATGTAGGAGCCCCATTTGAAAGGATAGCCGTAGACATCGCTGGACCTTTTCCAGAAACAGATAACGGTAACCGTTATATATTAGTTGCTATTGACTATTTCAGTAAATGGACTGAAGCTTATGCAATCCCTAATCAAGAGTCTACCACAGTAGCGGATCAAGTAGTAATGAATTGGGTCAGTAGATTTGGTGTTCCTCATGAACTTCATTCGGACCAAGGACGGAACTTCGAATCACGGACTTTCCAAGAGATGTGTAAAATTCTGGGAATAAGAAAAACCAGAACAACTCCTCTGCATCCACAATCTGATGGCATGGTAGAGCGCTTCAACAGAACATTGGTCGGGCATCTAAAGAAAGTAGTCGACTATCACCAACGCGATTGGGATCGACATATTCCCATGTTCTTAATGGCCTATCGATCAGCTGTACACAACACGACCGGGCAAACTCCAGCAAAAGTGATATAGCGATCTCAAGTTTGGTTCACCCAGAGGTGAACAAAAGTTACCAGTAGAATGTATCGGAACTTAGACAACGATTAGCTGATGTACACGAAGTCACGAGAGCAAAATTAGCAATAAATACCGATCGGATGAAAACCCGCTATGACTTACGTGCTAACTCAGCAGGATTTAATGAAGGTGACCTTGTTTGGCTGTACAACCCGAAACGACGTAAAGGACGTTCTCCCAAATTACAACAACACTGGGAAGGACCGTATTCAGTAGTGACTAGAATAAATGACGTAGTATATAGGATTCAGCGGGCTACAAGAGGCAAACGGAAAATCGTTCATCTAGATCGTTTATGTGAATACTGCGAGCATCAAGACCGTGGATCACCTGTTGTTCGGGACGAACAATTTTAAGAAGGGGGCAGTATTACGCGCCGCAAAGTGATACAAGCGACATCTATTGGAAATGGAAACAACTTTAGGTTAGTGACATCCTAGTAAACTGGGTTTGGAGAATGGAAATTCAGGAAGGTTCTAGGATAATTCGTAGAGTATAAATACGACGCTGCTCACATCCAGGAGGCGAGTATTATTTCAGACAGCGAAGTGAGAAGTGAACGAAGTAAACTATTTGGATTGCGATAATTAGAAGTACAATACTATCGATAAATAAAGAGTTGATTTGTTAATTATTTATGAATTTGTGAGAGTAAACAGTAAAGTTAAATAAAGAAAGAACTTTTGAATTATATTTGAAATATTGTGTTTTAAATAACGAATTAAGGCCACGCTCGTAACAATATTCATTGTTGAAAACAATAGTTCACATAAGAATGTAGAATCGAAAAGCGATTTAATTTTGTATGCTATTCTTGTCAAGAATGAAATTTTGTTTATGTCAACTATATTTCAGAAGTCCTCATCTGATACATTGGATTTTAGGATCATGTCGTTTTGAAGGTCCAAAATTTCTAGCTCCAATTCTTCTGTCTTTACTTGAATAAGCTCTGCAATATATGCTGCTATTTCGGATACTTTAAGATTGATAATAACGGTGACAATTGGCTCGATGATATTAAACTGTTAAAATCGCATTTCAAACTGTTCTTGAAGTAATTGAACGTTGATAACAAATGATGACTAGTCAATACCGTCGCATATCATTTTTCCATATTTGGAAAATGCACAATTCACATTTTCTGCAGATGTGTTATTCACAAAACCAGTTTATCTTTAAACGAGTTTATAGACCCTATCAAAACAGCTATATATTTGCCTTTTCCGTGCAGCTCCAAGTTTAAATAATTCAATTTTTCCATTATGTCTGTGATGAGGCCCATATCTACCAATCAGCAATGGTCCAATAGTTCAATAAAATTTTTTTTTAGTATTGAAATAATTTTTTATTTCTTCAATTAAACTTACAAATCTTGCAAGAACTTTGCCTTTACTGAGCCAACGTACTTCATTATGTAGAATAAATCAGGAGCAGAATCTAATAAGGCCTTGAATAGATGGTGTTGCAAACGCTTTGCTCGAATAGAGTTGAAAATTTTTCTCACTATTTTGATTACTTGTCCGAAGCGTAGTATTCTACCATACAAAATTTCCTGGTTGATAACACAGTGATACGAAAAAAAAATTGGAAATGATTTATCTTTCTTGCAGAGGGCAACAAATTCATTGATATCATCATTATCACCATCAATGGTTAACGCAGAAAACTTGTGCAAAGGCATATCTATTGACTTTACGTATGATGCTCTAAATGTGCTATTGATATCCTCACCTGCTGTTTCGTCCTATCATGCGTAATATTTTCCGTAAATCTTCTTTTACAGTAAAGTTACTAAATGCCATTCTCACCATAACTGCTACATGTGCTGCGTCTGATAAATCTGTAGACTCGTCAATTTGTAGTGAAAACCAGTCACATATTTCCAAACCACCCTTCAATTGAGTTTTTATGTCGTTTAAAATGGCATGTATTCTTCTTGTGACGGTGTTATCTGACAACTGTATGTTTTGTATTGCTAACATAATCTCTCTCTTGTGTTACCAAAATTTAGTGGTATTCGTCGACATAAAAATATTTCATGTAGTTAAGTATAGATTTAACTATCCTACATCAAGTTGCTTTGCATGTTAACCATAAGTTTATACATCTCTATTTTCTACTGTTGTAATATCAGGTCGGTCTGGGGATAATAATGTTCATAGGATATGTTAACATAATTATTTTCAATTACAGATAATAACGTACAACTACTGGACTGGCTGATCTAATGGATACAACAATGAGTTTATAATCGTCAGATAAGTAATTTATCAATAATATAACGAAGCACTGTTCAGTATTCACAAGAATTCTGATATCATTTCAATCATCAAACTTGCATACCAATACACCTATATACTGAAAAACTAAAACAAAAAAAGGTTGAGTATCACGTAGAAATTATAACAATTTCGCAGTAAAACAACCTGCACACGGGCACTATATGACAGTCTCACATGATGATATTTTTATTAACCTAACCAGAAAATCTATCAGAAGTTTAAATTATCAACGCGGCATAAAAGTGAGCCAGCTAGAAACAACGGTGCACGGGAGTATACTGCGCCTTTGCACTTGGTAAGTCAACATGAACATCCTATATTTTTTTATTTGTACAAAAAAAAAATTGTTTGTATAGGCAACAAATTCCAGATTGGATAGAATTAATTCACAAACAATTTTTTTTATATATATATGGTTGCATTTCAAAGTGCAGCTGCTATGCCAATTATTGCTGTCATGCGCCCTTGAATGCCGTTCTTTGGTGCCGTGCGCAATCCATGGCTATATTGCGGGTATCGACTGTAATAAAGAGTCTTACTGTGGGTATCGACTGGAGTAAGAAAATTACTAACACAAAACACTTTATTGCGGGTCTCGACTGTAATAAAGAGTCTTATTGCGGGTATAGACTGTAATAAGACAATTACTAACAAAACCACTTTATTGTGGGTATCAACTGTAATACGACAATTACTAACAAAACACTTTATTGCGGGTATCGACTGTAATAAGACAATTACTAACAAAACACTTTATTGTGGGAATCGAGTGTAATAAAGATTATTATTGCGGGTCTCGACTGTAATAAGAAATATACTAACAAACCACTTTATTGCGGGTAGTGACTGTAATAAAGAGTCGTATTGCGGGTATCGACTGTAATAAGACAATTACTAATACAAACATTTTATTCTGGCTATCGACTGGAATAAAGAGTCTTACTGTGGGTATCGACTGGAGTAAGAGAATTACTAACACAAAACACTTTATTATATGGAGAAATTCTCTTGGAAGGATTACGAAAGGGTCCTCCAGGAACACCAATCGCGCAAAATTGTACGCATGGTTGGATTCTTTTCGGGAATCTAAAATGCACTTTCACAATCTCAAAAGCGTCTTCACTGGATAAACTTCTGCGACAGTTTTGGGAAACTGAAGAATTTACGCCACGAAGACAATTGTCTAAAGCAGACCGTGATTGTGAAGAATTTTATTTCGAAACGTAAACGGCCGTTAGGACGTTCGTTTGCCCTTCATCAACGAAAGTCCCAGCTTAGGCGACTCTCGTGGAATGGCTGTTCGAAGATTTCGCAGTTTAGAGCGGAAATTAGATCAAAATCCTGAGCTTAGTCTGGAATATAAAGCCTGTATTAATGAGTATCAATCATTAGGGCACATGATAGCGGTTGATAAGGAAATTAATAAAGATAAATGCTATTATCTTCCTCACCACGCCGTCATCAAGGATAGTACAATTACCAAAGTTCGGGTTGTTTTCGATGCTTCGGCTAAATCCACTAATGGGAAAATTTTAAATGAACAATTGCATTCGGGTCCAGTTCTGCAATCTGAACTTTTCTCAACTTTACTTCGATGGCGAAAGTACAAATTCGCTATGTCAGCCGACATAGAGAAAATGTATAGAATGATAAACGTTTAACCTCCAGATCAAAATTACCGAAGGATAGTTTGGAGAAGCAATCCCAATGAAGCCATCAAAGATTATAAATTAACTACGGTTATATTTGGTACAACACCAGCTACATATTTAGCAATTAAAACCCTTCAACAAATAGCCACTGATGAAGCTTCTAAATATCCTATAGCTGCCAAAATTATACCACGGGATTTTTATGTTGATGATCTGCTTACTGGTGCAGATTCCATCGACTAAGCATTGGAAATACAAGGGCAGGATTCAATCTAAGGAAGTGGGCCAGGAATACACCGTATCTCTTATCAATCATCCCAGAAGAACAAAGGGAGGTACAACTTCCTTTACGGTTAGCAAGTGATGAATCAATAAAACCTTGGGCATTCATTGGCACCCAGGAACTGATCATCTCACTTTGCAACATAAATAGTTTGCAGATCGCATTTCTACAAAGCGTACAGTTTTGTCAGAAATCGCTACACTTTCTGATCCACTTGGTTGGATTTCTCCAATCATAGTCACAGCTAAAATTTTCTCTGGATGCTCATGGGACGATCCGATTCCGACACACATTGACGTGCTCTGGCGACAATTTAAGGCCAAATTAAGTCACATAAGTACAATTCACATACCACGGTGGATATTCACCACCAGTGATTTCTCAACTTGTCAAATACATGGATTTTCCGATGCATCCAACCAAGGTTATTCGGTTGCCGTGTACATTACGGCCATTGATCATGAAGGAGACGTCCATGTCAATCTACTAATAGCAAAATCTAAAATAGCACCTATTAAACCTGTTACGCTTCCTCGTCTCGAGTTGTGTGGTGCTGTGCTTTTAGCTCGGTTTATTAAACGTGTGAAAGAAGATTTCAAACTTGACAAAGTTCCCATATTTGCTTGGACGGACTCCTGGATTGTCTTAGGCTGGATTCGAAATCATCCTAATAAATATAACACTTATGTAGCGAACAGGATTGCCGAAATTCAAACCTTAATTGACTGAATATGGCATCATGTGCGGTCTGTTGACAATCCGGCTGATTGTAACTCCAGGGGCATTGAACCTGCATCGTTAAATTCCCACATAATCTGGTGGCATGGACCTCAGTGGCTGTTAAACTCTGAAGAAAAATGGCCTCAGTCAAAACCTTTGGCAGACAACAACATCGAATCTGAGCAAAAGCGAGTATGTTGTGTAACTACGACTCATTCAGACATCCATGAGTAGCTCAGCAAATTTTCGACCTTTGGCAAGCTGCAACGAGTCACCGCCTATTGCCTAAGATTCATTGACTACTGCCGCAAGAAAATAACTAACACAATCAAGTATCAGCATAATAGTGCAATTCTACTTAAGTCTGCTGAGTTAACTCAAGCGAAACACCTGCTTATTAAGATAGTTCAAAGGATTGCCTTCGAGAATGAAATTAAACAATTAAAAGCAGGCATTTTACTTCATGCCAAAAGTAAAATTTTCTCTTTGAACCCATTTTTAGATGATCAGGAATTATTGAATGTGGGCGGCCAAATACAAAACGCTAATATTCCCTTCAATCAAAAACATCCAATAATATTGCCGAAAGAAAGCAACTTGACAATATTAATAATCAATTATGTTGTTATGAAAACTTTACATGGAGTTTTGCAATTGGTTCTTTTAACATTAAGAAGCGAATTCTGGATTCCACAAGGTCGAAAAACTATCAAGCATATTCTGCATAAATGTGTTACCTGTTTTAAACAATCCGCTTTCAATAAAAATCAAATTATGGGAAACCTACTCGCTTCAAGAGTAAATATTTCAAGACCCTTTCAATAAACCGGTGTGGATTACGCTGGTCCCGTTAATCTGAAAATGTCCAAGCACAGAGGAAATCGGTTCTATAAGGGCTACATATGTATTTTTGTTTGCATGGCCACCAAAGAAATACACATAGAGCCTGTATCCGATCTGACAACAACAGCCTTTATCGCAGCATTTCGACGCCTTTCCAGTCGACGAGGACTTTGCACGGATATATATTCCGATTGCGGGACTAACTTCGTTGGAGCGGACAAAGTTCTGCAAAAGGATTTCAAGAATGCCATAAAACAAGCTAGTGAAGAAATGGCAAGAAAGGTAGCACAAGGTGGAATTCGTTGGCATTTTAATCCGCCTTGAGCACCACATTTTGGTGGGTTATGGGAAGCGGGAGTGAAATTTATCAAATTTCATTTAAGGCGAAAATTGGAAAACGCCTCACTAACGTCCGAAGAATTTGCAATCATTTTGGCTCAAATCGAAGCCTGCCTGAACTCCAGGCCATTATGCCCTATCTCAAATGATCCAGATGATTTAAACATGTTAACATCTGGGCATTTTTAAATCGGCAGTTCATTAATAACTCCACCGGAACCAACAATTGAGACAAATAATTCATCAATTACAAGATGGAATCATTAGCAATTCCTACAACAACAGTTTTGGAGCAAATGGTCCAATGATTACTTAAATTCCTTGCAGAACAGATCGAAATGGAAAAGCCCAATCTCCAATTCTAAAATAGGAGACTTAGTTGTCATCAAAGAATCTAATTTACCAACTTGTCATTTGATATTAGGACGAATTATCCAACTTCATCCGGGGGAAGATAAGATGGTCAGAGTTGTAAGCGTTAAAATGCAAAACGAAGTGCTGAAAAGACCGATTACAAAATTGGCCATTCTTAATTTACAATAAATGATATTCCAAAAATTTGCCTCTTTAGTTGCTGTTTTTTCTCTTTTTTATGAATACATTATTCATTCTCGACCTAAAATGATTGCTATTAATTTCATTCCAACATCATGCATTTATTAAATTTCTAATGCTATTTTACATTCATTACATTTGCAGATATAATTTTTTCTCCTTCTCTTTCAACCAAAATAATCAACTTTCAAATTCGAGAAGAAATTTCAATAAAAATCACATAGTTTGGTATCACAATCCACAACTGCAGTTATAATAATTGCACAAGCATGCGCATCTAACAAAAAAAACGAAACGTTCAAGCGACTCCACTACCCGAAATTCACATTTCTGACAAAACCATATAAAGGTTCATTGTCATATCATAAGAAATTGCTAAAACTGATAACAAATTTCGCCGATAAAAAAAAAATAAAAAAAAAAATTTTTTGTTGCAAACTAAATGACCCGTTAGTTCGCTTTAAATATCTGATCACTTTGCAATTCAAGCTACAGTTGAATTTCAATTTATTACCAGCAACATGGAATCACTTGAAGATAATCAAGCCAAATTGCCACCAACTCCTGGTAGGAGCATTGCGCAGGAGGTTAAGGAAATGTGGCAGCTGGAGAAAGATCTTAGCAAACTCAAGGAAGCAAACTCAAGGAAGCACACCAAGTGAAGAAGATCAGTAGTCTACTCCGTTATCTGCAGTTGGATGATTCAGCCATAACAGAACTGGATGACTCACCACCATAATCTCCAGGCCACCAACAACAACCAAAGGCAGTGTCAGAACCATCCCATCGAGATATAATGCAGCAAGAAACCAACGAATCAAATGCAGCACCCAAAATTACTATTTTGGAGGATATTGAACTACGACCTGCCCAAACCATAGAAAACATAGATGATAAGGACATTCATATGGTGGTAACAAACTCTCAGACGGAAGAGACGGATAGAATTGTGATCTCTTGGGAAGGATTACTAAAGTCCAAAAAGAAGAAACAGAGGTTTACTACCCAGGATGGAACAGGATATAACATTCGTCTCCTCAATAATGGAAATATTAAAATAAAGACTTTCTCAATCAAGGTCCCTGCGGTTATTATTTACTCCATTGAACTTTTGTCTACTTATGTTCGGCGTTGTTACAAACAGGACTCAGTTATTCGTTACACCATTGAACTTTCTCGATTTGCATTCTGCGTTGTTACAGCTAGGGCTCCTCGAAGCTTTCTTCACCCAACAATAAGATACGTTAAAGTAATACCAAATAGTTTGAGGTCTTAAAATCTTCTAAAAATATTTAACGGCGTACAGATTGATTAAGGATACTTTTTGATGCATCACCGGAGTTGTCAATAGATCACATATGTCTTATATTTGAAAGAAATTCCATCCTCTCAACGGGGGGCAGCATGTTCAGTATTCACAAGAATTCTGATATCATTTCAATCATCAAACTTGCATACCAATACACCTATATACTGAAAAACTAAAACAAAAAAAGGTTGACTATCACGTAGAAATTATAACAATTTCGCAGTAAAACAACCCAGCTACCTGCACACGGGCACTATATGCCAGTCTCACATGATGATATTTTTATTAACCTAACCAGAAAATCCATCAGAAGTTTAAATTATCAACGATTCTCCCTTGCCAGCTCGAACGACTTTTGCAGCTTAAAACGTAGTACTGCATTATATCTGTCGGCATTGTATAATGGTTCTGGTGTGGTGTATAACCTGCTGGGAATTTTCGATGCAAACCCGAAAAGTGTTTCCATCGGTGTGAGTTTAGTGCCGGTATATATTGTATTGTTATACGCATGAGCCGCCGTTCTTAAATATTCGTCCAATGCTTGTGGTTCCCGATCCACGTCACTCCTCAAATGGTTTGCAAAAATAGAGTGTTGTCTCTCTACCGCATTCGACTGAGCATGATATGCCGTGGTTTGCAATTTTTTTACCTTTAACATCTTGCAGAGGGCTTTCATAATTTCTCCTGTGAAATTTGCCCCCTGATCGGTTACCAGTTATTTCGGCAGCGACTAACGACACAGAATCTGTTCAAACAAAGCTCGGGCAACGTTATTCGCCTCTTGATATGGTATAGCCACGAAGTCAACAAATCTCGTAAGATCATCCATTAATGATAGGATATATTTGTTGGCATTGTGACTTACGGCTAGAGGTCCCACCAAATCGACGTAAACCTTGTCAAACGGTTTCTCTGAAATTTCCGACACTACCATACGCATCTAAATGGTTCGCGCGTGCTTGGTTTTCTGACATTTTAGACACTGTCGAACATATCTTGCGATCTCACCCTTCATCCCCCTTCAGCGGTAGAAACGCTTAGTTCTGTCGAACGTTTTAGTTCATCCAAAATGTCCTCCGAATCTAGAGTCATGATAATCTTTCAAGATCATCTGTACTTCCTTCGAGTCCGAAATTAATTTTGGCTCTGGCTGTCTTATCGTTCTTACGGAAATCAACTCACACTCGCTCATCACGTCCCAGTCGTCTTCGGATTCCCGATTTTGACTTTTGTTTAATGCCATTTTCCATCGGGCTTGGGCTCGAGTTATTGCAAAACATGGAAACTCTGTAGTCTTTTCTTCATCTCTATCATTAGAGATTTGGGGAATTCGGCTCAATGCATCCGCATTACTATTCTGATTGCCAGTTTTATAAATAATCTCAAAGTCATATTCAGACAATTTCTGATGAAATCTCACCATACGGGATGTGGTATACTTTACTTTAAAAATTCCGCGTAAAGGCTGGTGGTCGATATAACTTTAAAATCTCTACCTAACAGATACCATTTGTAATTCCGCACAGCCCAAACGATGGCCAACATCTCAGCAAGATTTAAAGTACGGCTGGCATAGCTTAGCGGCTTTCCCTCTTGTTCTAAGACTACCCCTAAGGACTCTCCACTTGCATCTGTAATTAATGTGAATTCCTTACTAAAATCAGGGTGACCCAAGACAGGTGGCGTAGTTAAAACCTCTTTTATAATACCAAAGGATTTGTCGCATTCAGAGTCCCAATTATATTTTACCCCTTTTCTCAGCAATTTCGTAATGGGGGCCATGAATTTAGAAAAGTTCGGGACGAATTTTCGGTAATAGTTAGCTAGTCCCAAAAACGACTGTACTTGACGCATAGTTCGTGGTCTTGGAAAATCACGCACTATTTTAATTAACCGTTCGTCCGGCCTTACTCCCTTTTCTGAGCACACATGGCCTAAGTACACAACTTCCTTCTTCAAAAATTGGCATTTCGAAGGCGGAAGTTTTAAATTGTGTTCCCTAAAATGCTGGAATACCTCCCGTAGCTTCTCGTGGTGTTCATCCAAATTTTTTGCAAAGATGACCACATCATCGAGATAAACGAAGCATTTTATTCCTTGAAGCCCTGTCAAAATCCCATTAAATAACGACTGAAAGAATGGGGGAGCAGTTTTTAGTCCAAATGGCAATCGCTTATACTGAAAGTGATTGAAATTGGTACTGAATGCTGTTTGCTCCCTATCTGCTGGATCAATTAGTACTTGGTGGTAACCGTTAGCTAGATCTAAGGTGGAGAAGTACTTGGAGTGAACCGATCTGTCCAATATATCTTCTATTCGCCCTCTGCCATGTGTGACTCACCCCACATTTCCTGAGGCCACCTTAAGGATGCTTCTGTTTTAACACTTTTAACCCTTTGTTCAGTTCCCATGCGAGGGGCTGTTGGCAAAGTGCTTCCTTCACATCCGCCTAACTGTGTGATTTACCTGCATCATTTCTTCTATCTTGGTGTTCCACTTATCTAATTCAGTCTCGTTTTCAGCTGGATTCGTATTCTCTTTTTTACTACTACTATTCACCCTACCTAGGTACCTGTTTATACTATCCACAGCTCCACTTGCTTTACTCACAATATCTTTAAATGCTGACATCCGTTCTTGAATCCTATTTTTTACCTCCTCGGCTGAGGTGACTGAGACTTTATTAATGCTCGGTATACTTGTGCTCTTTTCCGTACCCTTCTTCAAGACGACAGACAGGTCTTAAGAAAGTCCATCCCCAGTATCCCATCGGTTGGTATTGAGTTTGTGTCTTCAATCATGTGGAAGTCCTGTGAATGACTGAACCTATGCGTAAATGGGCCTTGCAATTTCCAATCGAGCTATTTTGACCTCCAAATTATCCCCCTATCATTATTCTTTGATGAGTCTGTATTGGTGGAGTTTTTTTTTATTCGACTTATTTTAATTATGCTACAAGTCGCTCCAGTATCCACAAGTAATCTTAATCTATCTCCCACTGTAGCGTACATATACTTACATGTATGTGTGTATACATATATTTGTAAGTGAAAATAACAATAAAAAAAATCAAGTTAAAATAATAGAAAATTTTGGAAAAGCTTTGAATATAAAATTTAGAAACGACATAAGGAATAACTGTAGACAAATACAAACAAAAATTACATATACTTTGCAAAAAATAAATTTGTATAGAAAACACCAAGCCATCAAAAAACTTAGTATGCATAGAAGTGTATAGATACAAAAATGTCAATAGAAATATTTAGTAGTATTCAGAACTTCATCACAAATACACATCTGAATAATTTGATGTACTTTCATACTAATAAGTTTTTAAAAAAGTGTTCGGGCCCTCAAAGATATTCAGTTTTCACTTGATGTTTCCAAAATAATTTTGTATTGGCAATTCTTACAACTATTAATTGTTTATAAATTCTCTTACACGCTCTCTTTAATTATTGTTAACCACAGCACCTCATGAAACAAATTTGTATCACGGTCATGATACTAACGTAATCTCTCATCTCCAAGCAATGGCACCAGCATCCAAGCGGGCACTCAGTATTCAGATTTCAAGAAGTGCAGTGGTCCGTAGTAAAACACAAGTGTAAAATTAAAATAATTATTATCTTTTCTAAATAAATGGATTGTAAATTTATATAAAGTGGTGCGTTACAATTATTTACATCATCCCATAAAATCGTAGACAAATTTGATATCACGAGCGGATATCATACCGGGAAATATTTCACCACTGCAGTTCCAGATCAAGGTGCTGATCACTTCATGATCTACGTGCTGATCATTTTATGGTCCTTCAAAGCCGGATGTTAATGCGAAAAATCATTAATCAACATTCAAGATTATTTTTCTGCAAGCTAAGTATAACCCTTATTTTCATATTTGGACAATTTGGGATTGGCAATTTATCATTTATGCATAAAAGTGTATTTGCGAACATTTTTTAATAAATCAAGAAAGTGATTTTGGACACAAACAGATTTTAGGAATTTACACACAATTAAAATTGAAGCCGTAGCGGTATCATATTGCGGTAAAGTTCTGTGCTGAATACTGAGTCAGACAATAGTTTGAGATACGTATACATATATACAAGCATAGATACTAATAGATACTATATGAAGTGCAATTAAATAAAATTTCTTGAGCTGTGCGATAAATTCATACAGACTTTGTTGAATATAAAGAGATTGAAATGAAAAGTGCAAAGGTTTAACTAAACTAACAATTATTAAGATGCTACTAATATACTTAGACCTATAGAACTTTAAATTTTACCAAATTTTTTGAACGTCTTTTTTTGAGACATTTTTTGAAATACATACGAGTGATAAAATTTCTGTGCAAAGTACTAAGTGTTGGGGTGTCACATTCATAAATATCCAAAGACACAACGCTTAGTTAATAATAAACGAACAAAAATATCAGAATTTCATTGTGTTTTCTTGGAAGGTTAAGTTGCGCATATTGATTTCCCACTTTTCTTTTTATATTTAATTTGGTGTTGTATTTCACAATGGCAGAGCAGTCTTTAGTTCAGAAGCGAGGCAGAGTTAAGGGCGTCCTCACTAGGCTCAGAGCCTTTGCCGATAATATCACCGAGAATATCTCCCCTGAAGAGATATCAGTACGCCTAAATAGTTTAGAGGATACTTGGAACGAGTTTAAGACAATTGAAGATAATTTGCTTTTATTTGAAAATCAAACATCGGATATGGAAGAGTATGAACGAAAATATTATGACACGAAAGTGGCTTTGATACGTGCGGTTAATAATAGCGTTCCCCATGTGAATCAGGAAATTTCCTTCGCTGAACAATTTAATTCCACAATGACTCAGTTCATTACTCAACAGCAAGGCATCCTTCAAGGTCTTACTACTAGAAAAAATGCAAGCGATGCATCATATGTAGGGTCTGTAACTGCTCGTCTTCCAAAATTAAATATACCTCATTTTTCTGGCGAATATTCTGAGTGGCCATCCTTCAGAGATTTATTTGAGTCGTCGGTACATAATAATTCCTCGTTAGCTGGGTCCCAAAAGCTTCAATACCTAAAGGGATCTTTAGCAGGAAACGCGGCTAATGTAATAAAGCACCTCACGATTAGTGATGCCAACTACACTGAAGCATGGACAAAGTTAATTGCGCGCTTTGAAAAGAAGAATCACATCGTTGCTTCTTTTGTTAGAACTTTCATTAAGCATCCCACAATTAGTAGTCCAGGCGTCAAACCTTTGAGAATCTTATGTGACACTTTCGATGAAGTATTACGGGGTTTAAAGGCACTGGGAAATGCAGCTGAAAGTAGATATCCGTGGTTAATTCATCTGGCCTTAACCAAACTCGATAACGAAACAAAAGAGCTTTGGGCTGAAAAGATGACTGAGAGCCATTTTAAAAATTCGATGACCTTTTGATATTTTTAACCAGACGGTGTGATGCATTAGAGACATGCAGTACTTTAACAAAGCGGTCAATGCCTCCAATAAAATCTATGATCGCTACATCTGCAACTACGAAAAGTTACTCAATACCTTTTACTTGTCCCAGATGCAGCAAGGATCATCCAATCTATCAATGCGAGTTTTTTAAGGCTAAGTCACCAGAAGTTCGTAAAGCCTTAGTTATTTCAAAGTCTTTGTGTTTCAAATGCCTTGGACCAGGCTATTCTGTGCGTTCATGCCACTCCAAGGTCCATTGCAGACTTTGCAATGGGAGACATCATCCATTGCTACATACTCCAGTAAGGTCACAGACAGCAGTTTCACATGTTACTCAGGCTGATACAGCCACTTAAAATCCTATTGGATCTCACGGTGCCCCTATACAAACCTGCTGCTATAGTAATCAATCTCAACCATCTAGTGAATCTTTGAGATAATCAAACACCTCGGGTATCCGGTCGTCCTCTTCAATCAACACAATTAAATCTCCAATCAACACTTCTTCTATCAACTCTGAACTACAATCAACTCCAACGACATTATCTTCTCTCAACACTTGTGTTGAAAGGATAATATTTTCCAAGAAATTTGCTGACCAAACCCCTCAATGTACGATTGGCTCCCTACTTCCTACAGCCATAGTTAACGTGCAAAACAACTTAGGAAATTTAGTGCCCTGCAGAGCTCTTTTGGACTCAGGATCACAGGTGTCCTTAATGTCAGAATCGTGTGTGCAACGATTAGGATTGAAGAGAGAAAATGCAAGATTATCAGTAAAGGGAGTGCAATCTTCTAGCGCAGGATATACAAGAGGGAAACTCTCTCTAGACATCCATTCTCGGTGGAACGCAAGGGATAGAATAAAGACGACAGTATTTATACTTGGTAAATTAACTTCTCACATTCCAGCAAAAACTCAAGTTATCCCGAGAAAATGGAATGTTGATAATTTAAGATTGGCTGATCCAAAATTCAACGAGCCGTCTCACATTGATATTATTCTAGGAGCAGACCATTTTCTACAAATCTTATTGGCGGAAAAATTGTATGATGATGCTGGCGAGCCTGTCGCTGAAGATACGAAATTTGGAAGGGGTTTCTTTAGCAACCCTCACGTACCTAGTCCTTCTTTAGTAAGTCTATCTACGACAATAGACAACGTAGATAAAACTTTGCAATTATTTTGGAATGCTGAAGAGACTAATGGACTTGGAACAGCATCTCTATCGGCAGAAGAACAAGAATGTGAAAAGCACTTTATAGAAAATGTGACCAGAAACGAACATGGAAGATATATTGTTGCCCTGCCATGTAAAAACCACAATACACGGTTTGGAGAATCTAAATCCAAAGCCATTAAACGATTATATTCAATGGAACGTCGATTTAGAAAATATCCCACTTTCAAGGAACAGTACATGCAGTTCATGCGGGAATATGAGCAGCTAAAACACATGGAGCCTATTCCAAAGAACGAAGAGAATATTGATGACCAAAGCTGCTATTATCTACCACACCATGCTGTTTTCAAAACCGAACCTGTTCCAAAGATTCGAGCAGTATTCGATGGTTCATGTAAAAGCTCTTTCGGAGTATCTCTAAACGATAAATTAATGGTGGGACCAACTATTCAACGTGATCTACAAGCAATATTACTGAGCTTTCGGAAGTCGAACATCGCCTTTGCTGCAGATGTGGAGAAAATTTATAGACAAGTGTTGGTGGCACGTGCTGATAGAGACTAAAAACATATTGTCTGGCGTGAAACCTCATCCTCTCCAATAATCCATTACAGATTGAACACCATTACATATGGGACAGCGTCAGCACCGTTTCAGGCGATAAGAACCCTATACCAAATCGCAGAAGATAATAAGGAAAAATTTCCAGAGGCGGCCTCCACTCTGCAATCTGATTTTTATGTTGACGACTTGCTTAGTGGATGTGACACTTTGGCTGAAGCATTATTGCTGAGAACAGAAATTTCAAATGTGCTTAAATCCAGCGGCTTTCATCTAACAAAGTGGAAATCGAACTCACCCGAATTTCTTAATGATGATATTAAATCTGAATCCTGCGAAACCAAAGGAGAGCTGAAAATTGACAACAATCCTGAAGTAACTAAAATTCTTGTTATTTTGTGGAACTATAAAGAAGTTGTGTTCTCATTTACGGTATCTTCAAAAAATTCAACTGTCATTACAAAAAGAATCATTCTATCAGAAGCGTCGAGAATATTCGACCCCCTAGGCTGGCTATCACCAACGATTGTAGTAGTTAAAATGCTCTTCCAAGAGCTTTGGTTATCAAAGAATGACTGGGATGATGAAGTGCCTCCTAAGATACTACATAAATGGCAGTGTTGGAAATCGCAGCTGCCTGAGCTAACACGAATAAAAATCCCGAGGCAACTTTGGTCGGATCCAAGTAAAATACAACTGCATGGTTTCTCAGATGCTTCTGAAGCTGCCTACGGAGCAGTAGTTTACTGCAGGTCAATGAACCCCCAAGGCTTGATAGAAGTTAGACTTGTAGCAGCCAAGTCAAAAGTAGCCCCTCTCAAACAGGTATCCTTACCCAGATTAGAGCTCTGTGCTGCTTTACTACTTGTACGGTTGGTAGAGAAAGTCAAAGATTCCCTAAACTTGAAGGAAATTCCACTTTACGCTTGGACCGACTCGACAATAGTGTTATCCTGGCTGTCAGATGTTCCCAGACGATGGAAAACATATGTTGCTAATAGGACAGCTGAGATTCTTACCTCCATACCTCGGTCTCATTGGAGACACGTGCCCTCCAAAGAGAATCCTGCGGATTTAACTTCAAGAGGTGTATCACCGCGCGATCTACCCACTCTGCAGTTTTGGTAGTCAGGACCCAAATGGCTCCTTGAAGACATTAACAATTGGCCACAGGCTACCCAACTAAGTTCTAATAGCGACATTAAAAAGGAAGAGCGTAACAAGAACATCGTCTCGCACTTTCAAGAAGCTTCTGGAGATATCCTTTTGCAAACTATTCATCGATTTTCATCCTTTTTGAAGTTGATCAGAGTCATAGCTTACTGTCTTCGATTCGCTTCTTACTGCAAAAAGGATAAAACCGAGGGAGAACCAGCTTGCCTTTCTGCTCAAGAAATACATAATGCTACACTGATATGTATAAAATGCAGTCAAAAAAGCAGCTTTTCGAACGAGATCAAAGACCTAAACACAAAACAGGCGGTTTCCCAAAAAAGTTCACTTAAGGCGTTGAGTCCATTTCTTGATAAAAAGGGTATACTAAGAGTGGGAAGGCGACTCCAAAGGTCTCATGCAAGTATGCGTGCAAAGCATCCAGTAATACTTCACAAATCATTCTTTTTCACCGAGTTGTTAGTTAGAGAAATGCATCGGACTCATCTTCACCCAGGAACATCTCTCCTTATTGCCATTTTGCGGCAACGATATTGGATCATTGCTCCGAGAGATCTTGCCCGTAGAGTGTCAAGGAAATGTATATCGTGCTTCCGACAACGGACCGTCAGATCATCGCAACCCATGGGAAATCTACCGGAATCTAGGGTAACAGCAGCCCGACCCTTTTATCGAGTTGGAATCGACTATGCCGGACCGCTTTCACTTTGTACAAAAACTGGCCGAGGAGCAAAGCCCTTAAAGGGCTATATTTCACTGTTTATTTGTCTAGTAACAAAAGCTTGCACTTGGAGCTTGTTAGTAGCCTTACCACGGAAGCCTTTATTGCAGCACTTCGCCGATTTACTTCGCGACGCGGAATACCATCGCATATCTTTTCGGATAACGGTACAAACTTTGTCGGTGCGAAAAGGCATCTAAATGAATTGCATGAATTTGTCCTATCTAATAGTTCTAATGAAGAAATTTGTCATTTTTTATCACAGTCTAGAGTAGAACGGAGTTTAATTCCACCAAATGCACCCCACTTTGGAGGGTTATGGGAGGTGAACGTGAAGGCACTAAAGTGGCACCTTCGTCGTGTCGTTGGTGAAAGCATCCTAACATTTGAAGAAATGACGACTTTGCTGCATCAAATCGAAGCCATTCTCAACTCTCGGCCTTATTGTCAACTAACTCCAGATCCAGATGACCTCGACGCCCTAACTCCTAGTCACTTTTTAATCGGCGAGCCGCTCACTGTCTTACCTGAGCCTGACTTAACTGAAATTTCAACCTCCCGTTTAGGACGATGGCAGCACCTCCAAGCTATGGTTCAAGGGTTTTGGAAGCGGTGGCATTTAGAATACTTATCTTCTCTACAAGAGCGGCCTAAATGGCGCAAGAAAGTAGACTCATTGAAGAAAGATGAGCTAGTGTTAATCGGCGATAATAACCTGCCTCCATCGAAATGGCTACTGGGCAGAATAGAGTCAACTCATCCTGGTGAAGACGGTTTAGTTAGAGTTGTCACGATTAGAACAAAAAGAGGCATACTGAAACGCGCAATCAATAAGGTCTTTAAGCTGCCAAGTTGTTAAGAAGCAATCTTCTCAACGGGGGGAGGATGTTCGGGCCCTCAAAGATATTCAGTTTTCACTTGATGTTTCCAAAATAATTTTGTATTGGCAATTCTTTGCAACTATTAATTGTTTATAAATTCTCTTACATGCTCTCTTTAATTATTGTTAACCACAGCACCTCATGAAACAAATTTGTATAACGGTCATGATACTAACGTAATCTCTTATCTCCAAGCAATGGCACCAGCATCCAAGCGGGCACTCAGTATTCAGATTTCAAGAAGTGCAGTGGTCCGTAGTAAAACACAAGTGTAAAATTAAAATAACTATTATCTTTTCTAAATAAATGGATTGTAAATTTATATAAAGTGGTGCGTTACAATTATTTACATCATCCCATAAAATCATAGACAAATTTGATATCACGAGCGGATATCATACCGAGAAATATTTCATCGCTGCAGTTCCAGATCAAGGTGCTGATCACTTCATGATCTACGTGCTGATCACTTCATGATCTACGTGCTGATCAAAAAGATTGTACCAAAATAAATAAAAATAAATAAATAGAAATATTATTTAAAATAATACATTAATAAAAGACTGATTATTTTCTACACTCATATATATATATATATATATATATATATATATATATATATATATATATAATTATTATCATTTTTCAACGCGTAAAAAATAATTAAAACAAATCTTTTCTTTCTCCCATATATACGAGAGAAAATCAAGAAAGAATAGAAATCAAAGATTAAAAATAAATCGATGTAAAGAAAAGGAAAATCAAGAATTCAACTAAAGATTTTAAAACAGCAAACTTCCCGACATCGATATTGGTAACCCCGACGTGATGAACAAAACTACATATACATCATTTTCAATATTGATCCTTGGTTGCCCCCACCAGCGGTAAGGAACCAATCAGATCAATCCTTGAAAATAGAAGATCTTAAGAAATAAGAAGAAAGAAAAAGAAAAAAAAACAAAGCAAAGAAGAAAAGAATAATTCAATTTTGAAGGAAAAAAAAGGAGACTACAATTTTCAAGATAAGAAAAACAAAGAGAGAAAAACAAAAATAAAAGAAAAAAAACCAGGTTCTAGATAAAATTTTATATTCAAAATTTTTTTTTTTTTATAAAACACGAATCAAAATATTCTTTATGTTCTTTAAATATTATCAAATATTAAATATTATTTACTCATTACAAATAATATATATATATACACATAATTATCAATTATCATAAGTTACTTTAAGTACGTTTCTTCTCTCAATAACGCGTCAACTCACGGATTATAAAGAAAAGTTTAAGTCAAAATACCGCGAAAGTAATTTACCCGTGTGTTGAGTGTGCTTTTCGGTAATTTCTTCAAAAATGCAGAACGAAAATATCGGAGACATGCCGGTTACAGGAAATAGTCCAGTGCTAAATGCCATTGCAGGCAAGTTGCCAATGTTTTGGACACCATGCCCACAAGCATGGTTCATCCAGGCAGAAACACAATTTGCCGCAAAAGGTATTAGCCAGGACCTAACAAAATATGAATACATAGTTCAAGCGTTACCAGTGGATGTGATCAGGAAAGTGCTAGACATACTACACACACCTCCACAGGTTGATAAATACAACACGCTGAAGAACGCACTAATTCAACGATTTGCCGAGACTGAAGAGAAGAAACTGGAACTCCTCCTTTCGGATTCTGAGATTGGTGACAGAAGACCATCAGAGTTTTTAGAGCAATGAAAATTCTAGCAGGTCCAGATTCAGAATTATCTGGCAACTTTATAAGAAAACTCTGGATGCGAAAACTGCCAACAAACATAAACATAGCATTAACAACAGCAGGAGACAGAGCCATAAACGAACTTCTACAGTTAGCAGACAGAATCCACGAGATAGCAAAAACGCAACATATCTCAGCCTTCAGCACAAATAATTTAAACAACGATTTTGGTTTAATAAATAGAATTTGTAATTTAGAAAATAAAATTAACACTCTTGAACAATCAATTAAAAATTTAACTTTGCAAAATAAAAAAAAAATTTCAGACTTCAGACATCATTCCAAAAGTCGTTCTTCAAGTGGTACTAGATTTTCGACAATCTGTTGGTACCACAAGAAATTTGGGGAAAAGGCAACAAAATGTATAGCCCCATGTTCTTTCAAGAACAATCAAAATTCAAAAAACTAAATAACCCCTCGACGTGTTCAACCAATTCTTTTATTGTTAATTCAAAACGATTATTTATGTTTGATAAAGAAAACAAATTTAAATTCTTAATAGACACTGGAGCAGACCTTTCAGTCATTCCTACCACTTTTTTCAACAGATACAAGAGAGACGATTCTCTTACTCTTATCGCAGCGAACGGTTCTACAATACACACGTTTGGCACAAGATTATTCAAAACCAATTTTGGTTTAAGAAGGGACTTCACGTTCCCATTTATTATCGCTGATGTAAACCGCCCAATAATAGAGGCCGATTTTTAAACAAAATTCAATCTTTTAGTAGATTTAAAAAACAAACGCTTAATAGATGGCAACACAAACTTGTCAGTAAGTGGTATGACCATAAAGGCAAACACGCCATCTCCAAAGCATTTTACAATCGAAAATGAATACGGAAATATAATACAACAATTTCCATCTTTAACAGAACCTCCTCGTTATGGAGAACCTGTAAAACACAATGTCGTACATCAAATTGCAACAAAAGGACAACTACCCTTTACTAGACCACGCAGATTGGATGGTCAAAAGCTAAAAATTGCAAACATGGAATTTGACCACATGATACAATTAGGTCTATGCCAACGTTCATCACCTTCAACAGCTTCAGCACTACATCTAGTTGCAAAGAAAAATAGCTCAGATTGGCGTCCTTGTAGTGATTATAGACAGCTAAACGCTATAACCATTCCCGATAGATATCCTATCCCACATATACAAAAATTTTAATTAAATCTTCAAAATTGTAATATCTTCTCTAAAATAGATCTGGTAAGGGTATATCACCATATTCCAGTAGCTCCAGAAGATATACACAAAACAGCGATAATAAGACCTTTCGGACTTTATGAATTCACACGAATGCCATTTGGTCTACGAAACGCTGCACAAACCTTTCAGAGACTCATGAATGAAGTAACCAAAGGTTTAGACTACGTATTTACATACATTGATGACATTTTGATAGCAAGCCAAAATGGAAAGGAACACAAAATACATTTAAAAACTCTTTTCCAACGATTAAGCGCATATGGTATAAATATAAATACATCAAAATGCATATTTGGATCCACTTCCTTAAATTTCTTGAGCCATTACATAAGTAAAGATGGAATACTTCCTTCTCCTAATAGAATTAAAATTATTCAAGATTTTCCATCACCTTCATCCATCAAACACATACAACAATTTAAAGGAATGATAAATTATTACCATCGCTTTATACCAAAATTAGCGGAATTACTAAGTCCTATATATGATAATTTAACTCTCTTATTGAAAAAGCCAAAAATTGCTAAAAACTTTGTATGGCCAAATTCATGTGAACACAACTTAAAACTCATAAAAGAAGCTCTCTCTTCAGCAACATTAATAGTACACCCTATTGAAGACACTACATTCAATTTAACAGTAGATACTTCAGCCATTGCAATAGGTCCAGTACTACAACAGCTAAACAACAATAATTGGGAACCTTTAGCATTCCGCTCGAAGAAGTTAACAAAGGCAGAAACAAAGTATTCAGCCTTCGACAGAGAGACATTTTCGACATGTGCTCGAAGGACGAAAATTTGTAGTTTTCACTGACCACAAACCACTGACGAATGCCATTTGGACAAAAACTGAGAGAAGCCCAAGGCAAGCTAGACACCTAGATTACATCACACAATTTACGTCAGACATTCAACAAATACAAGGAAAAGCAAACGTGGTAGCAGACGCTCTGTCACGCATTTCGTCTAATCACGAAGAATGTAGCGAAATTAAAAGCAATACCAAAATTGACCTACAAGTGATTAGCTTAGCGCAAGCAGAGGAAAAAGAATTAAACCATCTGGTAAAACACCAACAACAAAATTCAAAATGTAGGTATAAACTTATAGAAAGAGACATTCCCGAGAGCAATCATAAAAGATGGTGCGAAGTTTCAACATGTAAATCTCGTCCATACATACCAACCAAACTTCGAAGAATGATTTTCAAAGCATTACATGAACTGTCACACTCTGGCATACGTTCAACAATAAAATCAGTCTGTGACAAATACTTCTGGCCAAACATGAACAAGCAAATTAATTAGTGGGCCAAGACATGCTTATCATGTCAACAATCAAAAATACACAGACATACAAAATCACCGTTGGGATCTTTCGAAATGCCTAGTTGTAGATTCGAACATATACACTTAGATATAGTAGAACCTCTCCCACCATCAAAAACTTATACGCATATTTTAACAATCATAGATAGATATACACGATGGCCAGAAGCCTATCCTATTAAAAATACTTCAGCAGAAAGTATAGCCAAAGTATTTTACCAACAATACATATGCCGTTTCGGCATCCCGTTAAGGATAACGACCGACCAAGGATCGCAATTCACTTCAAAATTATTCCAAGAATTATCCAAGTTCCCAGGTTGTAACAAAATTACTACAACACCTTACCATCCGCAATCTAATGGAATGGTCGAGAGATTACATCGCCAAATAAAAGCTGCCATTAGAGCGACCGAAGACACAATAAACTGGTCATATCACTTGCATACAATCCTTTTAGGTATACGCACCACGGTTAAAGAGGACCTGCAATGTTCTCCAGCAGACTTAGTATACGGTCAAACCTTAAGAATTCCAGGAGAATTTTTCGTAAAAGGCACTGACAACATAACAGATACTAACAAAATGTTACAAAATTTGCAGAAGTATTTTCAAAACGTTACGCCAACAGATTCGAGGAAATCTATTATCACTCACTATATCCCAAAATCACTAGAAAATTGCGAATACATTTTCATTCGTACAGACAAAAGGTAATCGAAAGGGGAGACAAAAGTTTCATAATCAGTATAAACGGAAAATCGTCAAGAATATCTATCGATCGTATAAAACCGGCATTCGTGGATAATGTAAATGAACCACAGAAAAAAATCACCGAGAAATCAACGAAAGGAGTCACATTTAATATATAAATATTTCCAAATATTTTTTTTTGTTCATTTAATTGTTTTTGTTTTCCGTAAACGTTGACACTGAGGGGGAGTAAATGTAGCGTACTACATACTTACATGTATGTGTGTATACATATGTTTGTAAGTGAAAATAACAATAAAAAAAAATCAAGTTAAAATAATAGAAAATTTTGGAAAAGCTTTGAATATAAAATTTAGAAACGACACAAAGAATAACTGTAGACAAATACAAACAAAATTAATGAAGTGTACATATACTTTGTAAAAAATAAATTTGTATAGAAAACACAAAGGCATCAAAAAACTTAGTATACATAGAAGTGTATAGATACAAAAATGTCAATAGAAATATTTAGTAGTATTCAGAACTTCATCACAAATACACATCTGAATAATTTGATGTACTTTCATACTAATAAGTTTTTAAAAAAGATAGTACCAAAATAAATAAAAGTAAATAAATAAAAATATGATTTAAAATAATAAATTAGCAAAAGACTTATTATTTTCTACGCTCTTATATACATATATATATATATATATATATATATATATATATATATATATATATATATATATAATTATTATCATTTTTCAAAGCGTAACAAAAAAATTAAAACAAATCTTTTCTTTCTCCCATACATACGAGAGAAAATCAAGAAAGAAAAGATATCAAAGATTAAAAATAAATCGATGTAAAGAAAAGGAAAATCAAGAATTCAACTAAAGATTTTAAAACAGCAAACTTCCCAACATCGATACCCACTCCTACGTCTGATCCTACTGTAATTATGTTATTATTTAACGGGCTTAATTCTAGTGTACGGCTTTCCTTTATTTGAGTTTTCAAAAATTCTGATTTTGTCAATAGGAGGCAGCTGTGGATGAATTCCCCAGCTGCCGCTCTCCGTTTCCCAACTGCCGACAGTTTTCCTTTGCTAAGTACTTCCGCAGACAGTTTTCGGTGAAGTGATCGCAAGTTCTGCAAAACTGTCAGTATAAAACTTCCCTTTCCTCTCGAGATTCATTTCTTCCGCTTGTGGCTACATTCGCGAATCTCACTTGCTACTTCCTACATTCCATCGCTACGTGACCATAGCCTCGGCATCTGGTGCAGAATGGAGGCTGTCGTTCCGCACCACATTCCCTTGCGAAGTGTCCCTCCTTTCCACATCGAAAGCATTACTTAGAACCTCGCTGACTGCTTCTGGGCGGGGTTCCTCGGTATTCTCTTACATTTGACTGAGATGGCTTCCCTGGATCTTTCTTGGCCAACCTGGGCTCCCATGTATTCTGAGGGATTCCGCCGTTACTCTTAGACATCTCCCCTACTACTGATGGCCGACGTTGAATACGTTTTGCATTCTTCTCGAAGTAAGTCGCTTCCTCACGCACTGCCTCCAGAGACTCGAACTTCCTTCCCGTCAGATGTACCTGAGTGGCATGATTAAGCACACCACCCTTGAAGGTTTCCACTGCATCAGACTCTAACTCCGCTATTAGTCCTCCGTCTTTGTCCGGGTACTTTGCTGATACGGCTGTCTTGATCTGGCTCAACAGTTTCTTCAATCGGTCCACAAATTCTCGGATCTCTTCACCTGGTCTTTGTCTGCAGGCCATCATCTCCGTTCGCAATTCACTAAATGACTTCTTCGGCATATAAGCTGTTTTAATTATCAATTGGTTCCTCTTAACTTACCAGATAGTAAGCATCATCCGTCAACCGATACTTTACACATTTCATAAAAATGTTATGCTCCTCAGGTTTCAGTCGGTCGTACAAGTCCTTGCCGCAACTTAAGAATCTGTACACCTCTTTCACCAGTTTTGGAGATCGATCTCCGGCAAACATGGGTACGTACTTGACGACCATATCCATCGCTTTATCGTGTATATCCACCATTTTTATGTGATGTTCGTTTGATTTTCCACTTTCCTTATTTTCCTTTACGTTAATTACACTGCCGCGTGCGATCGAATTTTGTTTTGGGTCCGACTGATGGTCCCAAAATACTAATCTTCTTGGTGACCACTTTCTACTGTTTCCTTGGTTGCTATTGCCCTTGGTGGTTGACTGACGTTCCTGCAATTCTATCAGCAATTCCCGTTCGAGTTCGGCCGCTGTCTGCTTTGCTTCCTTCAATTGAGTGTTTAAGGTATTTACCTTCTTGACCAGAGCTTTAATTTTCTCGCGGCTATCCTCTAGTGCCTTTTCTATTGTCCCTTTCTCTTTTTGAATAATGTCGAAGGTTATAGTCACCAAAAGATCCACAACTTCTCCTTTCGTGCTTGTTTGAGTGGCTGTTTCTAGTTCCTGTAGAATATTCTTGAGATCTACACTCGCCACACGTTTTTTTCAATTCTCATGTTAAATGATTTGTGATATATTGCCAGTCTCTCTGATAATACTGAAGCTTTGTTTGGCACTGCTTTAATTCTTCTGATTTACATTCCAGTTCCTTCTCCTATGACTGGAATTGCAATAATTGCTCCCTGGTCAATACATTAGAGCTCCCCACTAACATAGACGTTTCTTGAACCCTATCGATATCAACTATTGTAAACGCGAGGAAACTTTAACATATTTAACGCATCGAAAAATCATTACATCACAAAACATGAGGGCCCACAATGAGAATAATATGTATACTATATGCGAAAAAAAATGGTCGCTAACAAAACGAAACCCCAAATAATTAAAAACCGATGAAATATCTACTTATACTTTAAATTTTTCACACAAACACACGAGAAAACATCCAAGTGCCCCATAACTATTACCGCTTAACCCAGCAACGCACACTAAGCATTACAATAGCATCACTATTAAATTGAACAAAATCACCTCAAAACGAAAATTCTGAATTAATAACTTAACCTATACTCGTAATTTAAATTATGAGTCTAGACCACACGGAGATGAGAGAAAAGTATTCAAATTACCTTATCTAACACAGATAAATTTATCAAAATCTAAATTACACTCAACACTTAATATTATTGTATAATCACTCAATCAATCAATCAATCACTTTAGGCTGAAAAGTAAATGGAGTAGCTAAAAAAACATTACTCCCCAAAAATAAAAAAATGGAGCAGCTAAAAAGCTAAAAAAGCAGAACTCCCAAAAAATACAAAAAAAATGGAGCAGCTAAAAAGCATAACTCCCAATATATAGCAATATAACAAACACAATACCTTTTTAAACCTGCTGCACCAAATATGTCGTGTCCCAAAAGCAATCCACTAAATAAAACCAATAATTACCAGGGAAAACAATTACGAATCCTTATTCACTTTTAATAAACTGACATATCTCACAATATTTATACATACATACCGATATGTATGACACCGCACTCTTAACTCGTAAGATAACTTGTAAAATAAACACGCGACTCTGAACTGAACGGCTGGGATACTGCGGGCTAAAAAATACTACAGGCACTCGACAGACCAGTCATTGGTCTTTTATGAACCTATGCTCGGAAGTAAACTTTCTTTGCTCACAACGAGGATGCAAACAAACGACAACAACCTTGTCGTTTGTTCTACCGGTTGCAGCACCTGAGTCGCTTAGTAGTAAACAACCGCCTTACATAATAATTACCATCCGAAGTTAATTATTATTGTAATTGTCGATTGCTCCACTAAGCGCTCATCGCAGCCAGCTGTTGGGCTAATCAGCAAAATAACCAACAGTTGCAGAACAATACCATGCGAGATTATTGTTTAGCAGTTGCTGTATTTCGTTAGAATGCGCCCTTGGCTGCTGGAAGAAGAATCTTCCTTTTATTGGGCCATAACACGACAATTACTAACAAAACACTTTATTGCGGGTATCGACTGTAATAAAGAGTCTTATTGCGGGTATCGACTGTAATAAGACAATTACTAACAAAACACTTTATTGCGGGTATCGACTGTAATAAAGATTCTTATTGCGGGTCTCGACTGTAATAAGAAATATACTAACAAACCACTTTACTGCGGGTAGCGACTGTAATAAAGAATCTTATTGCGAGTATCGACTGTAATAAGACAATTACTAATACAAACATTTTATTCTGGGTATCGACTGGAATAAAATATATCCTAATCCCTCCCAACCTCAAAGTCAAGTTAATCAGTTGCCATATAATGATCAGGTGAGTGCAAGTCAATTGCTACATTTTTATAAATCAAATTCATTTTCTAATCATTTATTAAATATTGGTTTCAGTTTTTATATTATAAAATATATATATATATATATATATATATATATAATTTGTCGTTCTCAAGTTATATTATTTATTGAACTTGAAACATTTAGTGCAGTGAATAAACCAATAAAACCACTAGCTTTATACCAGTGGCATAGTTTTCACCACACTCCTCATTTATTGCATGTACGCTCTAACCACGAGCAGTACAATAACTAAGCACTGGTTCTTTTTTGCTATTTTTATTTTTAGGTAATGTCCAATTCGTGGTCTTCTGCATCGCAACAGGGAGCAGAAATAAAATTAAAAATGTATAATTATGTAGTAAAAAAAAGGAAAAAAAACGCATTTTTGTGGCTGGAACAGATAATATTTTGTATATACATGTGTATTTTCGAAACTTGATCAAACGAATTGTGCGGATAATGGACATAAATTTGTCGATAAAAAAAATTATAAGTTAGCTATCGCGAAAACCAAGCCATTTTAATTTTGTTTTTAATGAAAACCTCATCTTTTGGTTTTTTCTTCGTTTCCTTTTAAGTAAGCGGTGCGTTTTCTTCAAAGTAGTCTCATTTGAAAGCTAGACAGTGAACCTAGCTAAGAAGATAAGAAAAGATAACAATTTCCAACAAAAACCTAGTAAACAAAATGAAATTATTAGAAATTTGTAAAGAAAAACTGTTTTTATTTTCATTTTTGATTTGTAACTTTAATACTGGGTCATTGGGGTGTAATTTTTTGCATGTTTTATTAAACTTCATGATTTAGTCTACAAACTCTCTAAAAACCAAGAACTATGGTCTATCTCTTTTCGTTGTCATGATATTCACCATTTCAATTAGGTACTCTCACTCTTTTTAAAAGTAATTTGTTCCCTTAGTGACTGAGAATCGTAATAAAAAAAAATCGTTTAATTTCGGTATGACCTGAATAACTGAATAATAACTTTTTAACGGTTGCAGTTAGGACATGGAGTGTAGCAGGTCAAATTAAAGAGTAGAGTTTACGGTTTACAGTCTTTATAAAATAAAGTAATATTAATAACCTTTATGCAAAAAAAAAGAGGCCAAAGTAAAAAAAGGTAAGAAAATCCGAAATTTTAATTTAAGAACACTATAACTCCTGAAACGAGAGGGGTACGGAGCTTCCTGAGCAGCCGTTGGAAAGGCCATGAAGAGCTACGTTCAATGAGTCTTTAATTTCGACCATACTCTATGTACTTCTTAAGATACATGGTGTTATGTGAAAATCTAGCTTTTGTATTAATCATCCGGTAACCCCCAAACGGTTGATTTGCCCCCCCCCCCCCCGCCAGCCATGCAAGTTTTTGGTCGCCAAGGTGTCTAGTGAGCGCACAATTCGTTTGATCAAGTTTCGAAAATAAACATTGTCATTTAAATTTACAATTTCATTTAAAAATGCATTTCCATAGCAAATGCAATTAAGCATTATTTGCATTTTATTATCACAACATTACACTCACGCGGTATACTTACCTACATGCGGTGTATATCAGATATGATTTTCCGTCGTGCAAATTGAATGCAATGTATTCCTTTTACAGCCTTACCTATTTCTTTTTCTTACTTTCCACTTTTTTTTCGATACTTTATCGCCAATGCTTATAGTACTTAGGCTGATTAAGTTTGATCTCACCTATCTCAGTAGTATTCAGATCCAAGAGCTCAAAAATCAAACGCATAATTCTGTAATCATGCCCAATTATTTATTAATATTAATCAAATGCTTGGTTCATTCGATTGGTTTTGGTTTTCGTTCGTTTCCATAAAGTCTTCTTTGACTTGTCAAAGTACATATTATGTAGATTACACCAAGGCTTTATATGGTCTTCCGAGTGTACACAACGGTTTTCAGTTTATTTGCAACTCTTGTGCATGTGCAACTACGTACCGATCGTTGAGTAGTTCAGCCTTAACTTCGTACGGTCCCTTATACCTTGGCTACAACTTACGTGGTTTTCCAGATGATGAAGGTTCTTGTTTAATAAGCACCAGATCTGTTGATTTGTATTTCTGAGGTCCTTTGTTAGTAGAGTTGCATTTATCGGCTTGAAGTTGTTGTTGTTGTTGGGTTGTTCGTGAATCCGCTCTAAAACCTTCTCTCGTAGCTCCGAGAGTGGCAAATTTTTTCTTGCTCTGTTTCGATTATCTCCTGAAGAGCTAGAATTAATTTATTTTTGAGGACATGCCGGGGTTGATAAGACATTAGAAGTTCTTGCGGTGTAGCTACGTGGTGAAATTTTTCAGTTTATTCATAGCGTCAACTACGCCAATCACGTACATATTTCCACTTTTACTTCTGGAAAATGGGCCCAGATGATCAATGCGGATTGTATCGAATGTTATAGCATTCCTGTCGGGCAGTGCAGCTCGTAATTGGTCACACCTAGTCCTTGTTTCTTATAAAGACAATGTATACAGGAATTGATGTTTTTCTTCGCTACAGTTTTCATGTTCGTGAACCAGTAATATTTCCTGAGCACCTCAGGCACCACAAATCTATTTCCACTTGAGGATTTCTTGTACACTCTGCTATTTTCAAGAATATAATCCTTTTATTCCATCCTTCTCCGAATGATTCGTCCTGACCCCTTCTAATACTTCTCGAATTTCCGCTAGCCATGTATCTTGTCTTTCTGATAGTGCTAAACAATCTCGTTCCTGGATAAGCATTTTACTAGCCACGCTATCCGGCTAATATCTTTATTGTTTAAGAAAATGAAGACTAAATGGACTCTACTGCGGATTTTTCCAGCGTTCGACTGGCCCAAGCTAGATTCCTTTCTTTTTTAACTTCAAAAGCTGAACATCCCGAAGGAGATATCAATTTTACTATCACCTTGGCCAAAAGCACCTGCCTATACTTTGGATTGCCGTTAATTAAATAGGAACACAAATTCGAAGATCTTGAAGGTTCCATGCTCGACTGGGATCTGGATATGCCGGACGTAGATGGCATGGTATTAACTGTATCTGAATGGTGTGCATTATCTCATCGTGACGCATTAATATTCGCTAGGTGATGATTGGTCCTTATTAAATAGATTCTTTCTTGTGTACAAACACTTGCATTTTCAGCGGATGAATTATTGATTCTAGGGTCTTTGAAATTCGATCGGTGTAACATAGAATGATGCTTTTAGGAGCAATAAATACATCTATATTTGTTGGGATATTTGGAAGCTATATGCCCAGCGTCTAGACAATTTGTGCATAAGCCCTTGCAGTTCACAATATTAAGTTTATCAGCATAACTCATCTCTCAAAAATGTTCTGTGTTGCACAGCAGGCTTTCTTAAATATCTCGTAGGTCGTTGCAACTAGGCAAATCCCTTTTTGCTCGCAGATTTTGCTCCCACATCTGATGCGTCTCAGGTGGGAGCTTTTGAAAGATAAGATATATGATAATTGGATCCCATTTCGTGGTATCCACTCCAAGATTTTCCAATGCTTGACGTTATTCGGAGGTACTGTCTAACAAACTCTCCATTCCATGACTTGTCTCACCAGTAACTGTATTTTGGGAAAGAATACACTTAAGTTGGCTATTTACTATAATCGTTGTTGTTCTCATATCGCTCGATAAGAGTTTTCCATCCAAATTCATAATTCCTCTCAGTTATTTAAAAGTGCCTTATGAGTTGTTCTGGTTCCTCTGAGATGTGGGATTTCAGAAATTGCAATTTTTGTACATAGCCCAAAGAATGATTATCATGAAATGTGTTATATACATAAAACCTAGATTAGGATATAGATATATGTACATATATCTGGATAAACCTGAATTAAAAGAAATTAAAAGAAAATAGAATAATCTCATATAATCTCATAATCCTATAAACCTGAAAAACCTAAAATTGTGTATTTAAAAAAAAAACAGAAAGAAAAGAAAATCATAAATCATAAAATTTCAATAAACTAATCATGCACAAAACATTATTAGCTTATCACCCAAAAGGGTGAAGAAAATTGCATCAGCAATTTTCTTCATATTCCACACAACTTATACAATTTTTCCCATAAAACTACTTGGGAAAGCAAAAGTGTCAGCTTTGAACCAATTCGTATTAACAGAAACAATTACCATGACAATTTTTGCCTTCAGCAAAATTTGTCAGTGGAAATAATAAAATTAAAAAATAAATCAAAAGGCTAATCGTACTTTCAGTACGACTTGCCGCGAAAAATACAATATGTATATACATAAGTACATATATATTACGACAAAATCTCCCACCATAAGAAATGCGCGTCGAATAAATACATTGCATGTATATGCGCGCCGCGATTTCAAGCGACGGGACTGTGGCTGATGTTTTTTTAAGTGTAAGATTATATTTTTTGAAGCCACCGTCCAACGCGAATAAATCTGGACAAGATTGAGCAAGTCCGGAATTAATCGTAAAATTTTCTCAGGGTAAGAAAATGCAATTAAAAATGCTTTGATTTGATTTAGAGCGTAGAAGATTTTCAATTTTGGTTGTTCTGTTCTTAAAAGAAAATTAGACAAAAATCTGTGAATTAAGAGATTTCGATTTAGTTGGGCGGTTAAAAAAAATAAAATTAAAAAAAAAAACAAGTAAAAAAGCTTGAATTGGTCTAGGACCAATTCTTATGATACCCTAGATGAATGCCCTTATGAAATTTCGTATTGTCACCCTTCTGTACAAGTTTAATTTTTGAAGTGTTTTTGCGCATATATTTCTAGAACGGTTTGTCGGACAGAAAAAGTGATTATAACCAATTTTATAGTATTTCGTATTCTGAAGAAGTTTTTAGTACAATAAAAATGTCTTGGACTGATCGTTTTAACAGTATACGTAAAAGTCCTCAATTTTTATATGGCAACACCAAAAAGGAGTTGCCCGATATGTCTCATTTTCGAACTGAATTTTACTTCTTTTCTAAAGTCTGTGTACAAAATTTCAGCTCTCTGAATATACGCGTTCTCGAGTTATCGTGCTCACAGACGGACGGACGGACAGACAGACGGACGGACATGCAAAAATGAAAATAACTTTTAATATTATGCGTGGGTGTCCAATCCATTTTGCTCTACCATCATTATTTCGAGGTGTTACAAACAGAATGATAAACTTAGTATACCCTATAGATTTCATCTAGGGTATAAAAAGATATCGATTAAATGGTTTAAATATTTCAATCGCTATTAATCTCGGATTATCAGTGTAGAACGATTGAGTATTGTATTTCAGGTGAGCATTAGAGATTAGAATATAACAATTGGCGCAGCCGGTAAGATCAGGGAAGCTTGGCAAAGTTAAACGACCGTAAACGCTTGAAAAGCCTGGATCCTGCAAGAATCTACAGGGATCCTTTGACTCAGCGATAATATACGGCCACGTCCCCCCCAACGCTCGGGGTAGATAACATCGATAGGCGCCTCTGATCCAGGCGAGCAAGCGTTCACCCCAGTGAGTGACAAAAGAAACAACAACAAGGGATTCGACCATAAGCTCTCTTGCAGCACCGTGTAGAAGGACAAGGGATAACGGACACCTACTCGCAAACAATTCCAGAAGGAAGATACAATCATTCCTGGGTTGAAGGGGATTTCGAAGAAGGCTTCAAGCTCCCCTTTCAACCATATCCATGGGAAAATAAGTCGGCCTAGGGGCCCCGCCAGCAAACAGAAGCAACGGAAAATAGAAACTTCGTTCCAGGATTGAAAGGGATCTCGAAGTCGGCAAAAAGCGCCCCTTTCAATCTAAGCGAAGGTAATTAAAACGGCAGGAGCCCTCTAGTAGCAAAAAACATTCCAGAAGGTAATACTCTACGAAGCCTGGAAGCCCCCCTTTTGGACAACGCGAGACGTACATGCAAGAGGAAAACCCTTCACAGTCATCCGACGCGGAGCAATCTCCAGGTGACAATTCACAGCACCTCGGGGAAGGTACAGACAACGCCCCAGAAGACAACGGAGCACAATCAGGTAGCCAGGATAACTCATCTTTACCCCAACAGCAAGAAACAACAGGAGTTCACCTTCGAAGCGGTACCATTTTAACTGGTCATCCAGTAGTATCTAAAGAAGTCTAGATAATTTTTTAGATAAGCTTTAAGAGAAGGCACGGGAATCCGATAAGCTCACCGTCACGCACTGCGACGCTCTTGACCATAGATTAATTCAAGGCAGAGAGCAGAGGCTGACACAAATCGAAAAATTAAAAAAAGATACAGAGCGATTCAAACAGGAACTTATCGAATTCGCCGGGCTTTCACGTTCACTAGGTATAGATAAGACCACAGCCAGTGTAGTTGTATGTGCTGAAGGAGAAGAAGGTGTCAGTGATATTAGTAGTGAAGACTCTGACCGAACAACCGCCGAAAACCTCCTTCGTGGCTGGCTAGAAGTATCCTTCACGGATTCTAGTAGAGAACCAAGCCCTGAAATCAAAAACGGCACCTGTAGACTACCCTACATTACCACAAACAAAAAGATAATTACAATGGCAGACTATGCAAAGGTAGCCAAGCTCACGGCACAAATTGTTCCTCTGCTTTCGGGTGAAAATGGCCCACAGTTAGGTCGTGAGCTATAAACATTTATTGGCTGTTGCAAACAGGTCCTAGACTGTTTAAGTGGGGAGGAAAAAGCAGCCCTCCTACATATCTTGCCCACAAGGCTGAACAGAGCCTACCTACCACGAGAATCGTACCAAGAATTGGTCAACAAACTGACCATAACGAGGCATAATCCGCTGGAAACTCTCACTCAGCATTTGTTGATGCTTTGCAACGAGGCAGCCGTACTGAAGTACGGTGCGACGGCAGCCCCAGCTGCGAGGACATAGTTGGCGGAATTCATCAAGAATGCCCTCAAAAGTGGAGTGAATAATCCCCACATATGCCAGTACCTCCTCACTCTGGTAGAAAATAATCTACAGCAGCTCATACAAAAGGCTTTAGATATGAAAAAGCTACAAGCAGGCACAGTTTTCGTCCAAACGCCATTAACTCAACAGCCATATCCAATGCCGCTAATAGATGCAAGTCCTCGAGTTCGAGCTTTTAGCCCAACTCCTTACAATCAGGCACCACAACCACCCATCTATGCATTACCACGAGCACAAGAGCCCCAACAGTTTAACAACCCCCCTTATGTACATTCTTAAGCTACGCCCGCCATTTCCACGAAGGCATTCTAGGCAACCGGATTCACAAAATCTGGTACAAAACGTCAGCTGTATCTTCTGTCAGAAGCGGGGACACACCTACACGGAGTGTCTAAAATGCAAGAACACCCCCATTTGCGCTAACTGCAGAAGTTATGGGCATGACATTCGCGACTGTCGAAATACCCAAGCACAGTCTGCAACTCGTTTCACACGAGGACCGCCTAACAATCCATAACAGTCAAACCCGAACAATGCAAAAGGCCCCAGAGTCTTTAATATAAGACAAAAATAATTTCGTGGGCGCTGCGGACACAAGATCAACGTATGTCGACAAAACAAAAATGGGAGTATATAAAGCTGGGAATTGACCAAGAATCGACCACAAAACTGCCCGGCTCGACTATAAACCCTACCAGCAACAAACAAGGGCCTTCTCAGCCGCCCAACTTCTATGTACCCACCGCCAGACTTCCTCTAGACATAAGTCTAAATGGGTAGGCCCAACCAATAGTGCACACCGGCGCTGAGATTAGTATAATTAAGAAAAACGCCATAAAATTTCGTGAGCTAATAAATCCCAACAAAAAATTAACACTCCAAAGCCCCTTTGGCACCGGAAAAACCTTAGGAAGTTTCCAAGGAAACTTCATGCTAAAAAGCAACTTCCCTTACAGCTTTCAGCTGGTAAAGAACATCCCAGGTATTTCCGACGACGGCTTGTTAGGAAATGATTTCCTAGCCGAAAACTACAATGATGAGGGACCCAACAATGTTCTGCGATTTCCTCGCATGGAAATCAATCCGGAGGAGTTTGCTATTTCATTAGAAACCGAATCGGACAACCCGTGTTCACAAAGCGCAGTCAACAAGGAGACACTGGTAGAAGATTTGAAACCCGACCGGAATGCACCTTCTACCCCAAATGATCTCAAAGCTTCTCTACCAGAAGAATTTGGCTGTAACTGACAAGAACGCGATAAGGGTGACTTGATTACCGATGATCCGCCCTGTAAGACTGGACAGCAACAGGTTTATTTAAATGAACCTGTGCGCGTACCAGCAAGGTCTCAGAACGTAGTCAATGTTCCGTTGCTGTTGCAGGAAGAAGTGCTCAGTCTGTCAAAAGAAATAGACGACGGAGTCTTCCTAGAAAACAACTTACTCTCAGCTGGGTTAAAAGCAGTCCCCATAGGAATCCTCAACACACGCAGTTCACAAGTAGTTCTGAACAGCGTGAAACTAAATCTGGTTCCCATTAAAAACTACACTGTCGTCACCATAAAACGAGAGCCAGATAAAGATAGTACCCTAGCCCATCCGTCGAATCCCATGAGTCGAAATGACGGCGATGGTTAGGTTACATTTAAACCTAAAATTAAGAAGACCCGCTTCCGGGTCCCTCATTAAAACCCCAACGTCAGGCTCTGGCCAGCATAGACACGGTCTGCCGGTAGCAACTCCCGCAGATCCATCTGGCCCAGCACCTCTCATATATAAATCAAGTAGGTTAACAGGTAAAATAAGAAACGACAGTAATAATATAAAATCATTATATAAGTCTAGAGCAATAGTAATAAAAACAGGGTAATTAGCGCCGGGCAGACTGCCACCCTACAACATATAAGGTACCTCTTCCCAAACGATGTCGAACAAGAAGATACCAGTATTCAGTCCCGCCTCACCAGATTAGAGTATAAACTCAGTCTGGATGAGACTCTAAATACTGACGAAAAACCCTCACTAACAAATCTCTGTTACGAATATGATGACATACTCATTTTGAAAGGTGACAGGTTTACACATACCAATGCCGTCACTCACGACATCCCTTTGTTGCAAGACCAAAAGATGTACCGGTTACCAGAGACACAGCGAAATGTCATAAATGAGCAACTCCAGAAATGCTGGACAAGTATTTGTCCAGCTCAGCATCAGGCGCGTATACAGGGGATGGGGGGTCACGACCCCCCCCCCCCCCTCAAATGCGCTACCTAACCTTCGCGGTGAATTCAATGAGGCGCTGGACTGTAGAGCGAGCTGTTAAAGTTTAACAGGAAGATTTTAGTATGATACGCTTTGTTTGTCTTCTTATAAGTAGTAATAGTGGATTGGGTATAATAGTCATTCTCTCGTAGCTCTTCGTCTTTTAAAGGTGTACAAATTTTTTAGAATTTTCTTGCGTTTTAATATATCTAGTGTCGAAAAGTCATCTATCGTAACTAGCACAGGATAGTAAAGTACTTTTGGAATGCATATTTATTTTAGTATTTGATTTTTTAGAAAATGGCACGTAATGCTTAGCAGCCCAGCTATGAAGATGCTTTTATATTTTTGTTGCGCCAATTAAAAAGTTTATAAAGTGTTATTGTTTCTACAAAATTGGTTAGAGATCATAATTTTTTTTTACCAATCTGATTTTCCGATGGTAGACAGCAGCGGGAAATTCGCTATCAAAAAAGGTAGACGGAGAATTGGGAGTACAATCGCAATGACAGGCAGTGAGCGGCGATTGTGGAAGAAGAAGATACAGAAATTTCATTTATTATTAGTTTGAGCGTTTTGAAACAAATTTTATCGAAACTATTTTATATTATTTTGAAAGAATTGCAATGGACCAAAGTGCGGAAGTGCAAAGTTTATAAAGTGTTATTGTTTCTACAAAATTGGTTAGAAATCATATTTTTTTTTTACCAATCTGATTTTCCGATGGTAGACAGCAGCGGGAAATTCGCTATCAAAAAAGGTAGACGAAGAATTGGGAGTACAATCGCAATGACAGGCAGTGAGCGGCGATTGTGAAAGAAGAAGATACTGAAATTTCATTTATTATTAGTTTTGAGCGTTTTGAAACAAATTTTATCGAAAATATTTTATATTATTTTGAAAGAATTGCAATGGACCAAAGTGCGGAAAGGAAAAATTTAAAGTACAGAAATTAACTAAATTAAATCAAACTAAATGCCAAAAATATCACCATTTTACCATATGTATTTAAGTGCCTCGAAATATCCATCCATACCATGTCTTTTTTGTCAACTCGTCTATACTGGTAGTCTTGTGTATCATAAATTATTTTATGACTTCACAATTCCTCAATCAATTTTTCATCAAAATTCATTATTTTAAAATTGCCGCGATATCCTACAACCTTGACAAAAATAAATGCCACAACAAGTTCATTCGTTTGATTTTGTTGGTAGCACTCCAGCGACGACAACTTCGTCAACAGCTGACTGTCGCCCGTCGTAATTTGGGCATTCGCATAAGACTATATGCTTTTGGAAGTTCGACAGCAGCATTTTTTCGTCATTTGCCGTTGCCCGTCGCAATTGTATTTCAGCCTTGACTTAACAAATTTTTGTTTTACGGTTCTTCCAGTAGAACCCGAGTTATGGAATCAACGTCTTGCCACCCGTTGATTTTTCATAGCGACACTGATTCAAGCCTGAGTTGTTCAAAATATTTACATTCGTAGGGAAGCATTAAATTTTTCTTTGGGTTCGTGCACAACAAGGCGAGGCGAGGCGATGCCTGGCTAGGCAGTTTGGCGAGGCGAGGTGAAGATATACCTCCAGGTGTATTGTTTACAACAAGGCGTTCAGCTTCTTGGTAAATCGTGAAGTGATAGTATAAATTATGTCATCAGATTGAGAAGTAGAAATTTTGTGTTTGTCAAGTAGTGCAGCTGACTGATCCTGATAAATTCTTCCAATATATGAGAATGAATAAAGACCATTTCGATTATATCAAAGAAAAAAACCTATAAAAATATGCCATCTATCAAAATTAGTGCGCTGCACCTCGCGAAAAAATTCTCGAGCGATTTACCTCGAGGTGTCTCGGCACATCGCACGCTACCACAGCATTTTTATGAATTCTCTCATAGTACATCGTGCAATCATTTTATTTCTTTAACTCTTGATATAGCCTCGCCACACTTCGCCATGTTGTGCACGTACCTTTAGAAATATAGTTGCAAATTGTTCTTAAGAATTTGACACCGACAAAAGTCCAAACGAATTGGTGCATTGATTCTGGTGGTCCTCTCTTTCGACAGGGGAACAAGCATTCAGTTTTCTTAGAAAGATCTCAACATTTTTCTTTACATTTTTCATGGCGGCGGACAATGGTTCCAAAGAGTTATATTGGTTCAGGTGTCTTGGCTGATCTGGGTGGGTAAAGATATTTATGAGCATTGGGAACCATACATTTTGTTCTTAAAAATTTTATTGAACATTTTTCTTTCGAATTTTTAAACACTATTGGTTGCTGAAAACGATCAGTTGGATTGATGCCACTAAAATTAATTCTACAATTTTTCTTCACAATTTTTACGGCATGACTATAAAAATAAAAACCATTCGCGTTCCTCTGCCTGCGGTAATTGCCGTTGCTTTGCTTATACTTTCGTATGAATTCAAGTAGTATTGTTTAACTTAACTTCACGTTTACTTTTAATTTATAGTTAGCGATGGAGGTAGAAATAGTTGCGAAAGTGGAAAGCAAAAGACTGATATGACCATTGATAACTATTTTCAGAAGAAAGCAAGATCAGTTAAGTTCCCGTCAAAAGATATAGTCATGACATATCATGCACTTCTACTCCTATTCCTCTGAATGTGAATGAAGGTGCAAGCTCTCACTCTCTGTCATTTACTTCAGCCTTGACAGAATCGGTTTTATCACATCAATGTCTACAATCTTTGCACGAGAAAGAGTATTTGGATATGAGTCCGTAATGTCTGTCCACTCTGAGATCGACATTGATGTGGATAATATTATGGACAGGTTTTCAAAATCAAACCAAAAATTGAATTTTGTGATATCTAACTTAAATATGATAAAAAAAAATTTTAAAGCGACTACTTCCGACTTTTTCCTCCCACCTCGAACATTTTAGTTGTGACCCCCCCAAGCCGCAGGTCTGGATACGCGCCTGCTCAGCATAAGCCCATGGAACTCGCCACTGCTAGTCGTCCCTAAATAGCGAGACCATATGGTGAGAAAAGATGCGCGTCGTCGTTTATTTTCGTAAATTGAACAAAAAAAACGATTGGCGACGCCTTCCCGCTACCACGGATTGAGGATATCCTCGATCATCTGGGCCATTCAAGATACTTCACCAATTCTTTTTGAAATTAAGTTAAAACATCTATTAACGCTAGAAAATCGGTAAGGTAAGTATTTACCTATTTAGTAGGACAAAGACAGCGAGTGAGAAGATTTTTTGTTTTCTGCAACCACCTAGTACAAAAATTATAAAAGCCCCCGCTCACAAAAGTTAGTTCAGTAAGATTTTATAACATTATAAGTATTGAACCCTTTCAGAAAATTGGAAATTAATTTAAAACTAGAGTAATAAAAAAAGGGGGCAAAAAGGATAAAAAAATTAGCAAACACGTAACAACACCGAAACCGCCAACCAAGTACTCAACTCTCTCGAAAGACAAAAAACATAGCAAACTACATTATCAACACCAATACCGCTATACAAAAAAACACCTCAAGTCCCTGCGAAAAATCCCAAAAATCGTACTTGCCAGTCCATACATAAGTAGCTACCTGAAAAAGAACAATAGAAATAGGGACAACAGCACAGAAAAACAATAGACATAGAATTTAAAAAAGATTTTTTTTTTAATGAAACAAAACTAAGACAAAACATACAAAATTTACAAAAGCTAAATGACTTGTGAAAATAAAACTTAATTAAAGAAGAAAAAAATTTTTAGAAAAAAAAATTTTCTTTTGCCGCGGGGAGCCGTCAGGAAAAACGATCCAGGCCGTCCGTGATTGCTTCAAAAGAAAAGAAAATTTTTTTTAAAAAAAAAAAGGGAATTCCAAATGAAAGGATAAATTACCCAGTTTAGCCCTCATAAGGTGGGAGAGCGTCCCAGTCCTCCTCATGTACGAGACCAGACTCCGCAGCTGGAAGATCCCCACCAACTCGCCCAGTGCCGGGCTCTCAGCTGGAAGATCCCAATCCTCTTTGGCAGACGACACATCCCAGTTCTCCACACTAGAAACAGGGTTGGACGCTGCAACTGGAAGTCCCAGTCAAACACAGGAGAATTACTGGCCCAAGCGATCACGTCATCCCCATGTAGCATGTAGCTCGGGCGAGTCCTACACACCAAACAGGCACACCAGCCAACCTCTCCAGAGAAATCTAGGGTAGCTCCTTAAAAAGAAACAAAAACCGTAGTTAGAACCAAAAAAAGGTTATTGTTCACCACAAAATAAACTTACCTAAAGTCACATATGAACTCCCGTTATGAGGAGATAGGCAGAACTCCACCCGGTGGAAGATATCCATCTCGGCAGGAGCAGACCAGATACAAATATCTGGGCGCCCGTTCCTGCGCAGCAACAGCCGGATTAATCCCCTCCACCGGGGAGCCGCACTCTACACCGATATCGCAAGCACCCTAACGCAATTGGGCCTAAAGCAGACGTAGGGAGCACGCGGGCCAAGTATTTCGCCAAATTTCATCTTAACAACACTGAAGATAATAACAGAAATCGCGCCATATAAAGGGTAAAACCCCTAACGTTAGCAAAAACGAATGAAGATTCAGTTAAAATGTGTCAGGCCCTTATCCCACGCAATCTCAGTAGCAAAGGTAGTTGTTTTTATTTTTTTTTCATTCTTTCATAGCACACAATATAAGATCCATACGCCACAGATTGCAATTTGTGCATTATGTATGTAGCTACAAAAACACAAATCTCAAAAAAAAATTCTTTCTTTATTTTCAAAGCCGGCGCGAGATGCATTTTAGTGTACCATACCCCAACGCTACGGACCCATGGCATTTGTTTTTAATTATTTTTAAGGATTACGAGTAGTTACGCTATGGCGCCACTAGATCACTTTTTCCATACAAAAAGTGTCCGGAAAATTCCAACTCATTTACATTTTCTTTTTCCTCTGTAGGTACGGTGAGTAACTTTGAAGTGGTTCTGAGGCCGTTTTGTACTGAAAATTAACATTATGCTATGACAGTACCAGCACACTTTTTCCATACATGCCTGAGGGAATTCTTTCTTACCGTCTGGCTGAGTAGGAGATGACATCAACTGGTTAGCTGGTCCCCTGTAAGCTTTTCAAGCTCTTGTCTTAGCTGATTTTTTAATAAAATAATGTTGGATATTTTGCTGGAATCGGACCGAGAACCATTGGTTTTGTAAAATCCGAGGCGCTCTACCATGAGACCATGAAGGTATTGTGTGAATATTCTTTAAAGTTGCTATATATCGGTAGGTGGTTTGAGTACACACTAAATGTGACATATGGTCTTGACTGCACCCTAGCAGCATTAGCCGGTACTACCAGCATGCTCCGGTACTACGGTTTTCTTGGATATATATGTGGTGCGCCTAAATGTAGGCTTTTTTATTATGATTTTTCTTGAGCGCCTAAATGTTGGCTTTTGGTTTTGATTTAATATTAGTAATAACTAAAGTTAATGCTAAGAAATTTTTGCTCATGCCAATGGATTCTAGATGGTAGGTTGATGAGGAGGTATTATAATATGGGATAGCGAGGGGGGTAATGAAATTTTCATCAGAAATCATCTACGGGCTTTGGTTTTCGAGATATTAGCGTATTAAAAATTCAAGTTATTTTTGTTCATACCAATGGATTCTAGGGGGTGTGGGGTACGAGGAGGGACGAAATTTTCATCAAAAATCTTCAACGGGCTATGGCTTTCGAGATATTACCGATTTGGTTTTGAATTAATATTAGTAATAATTAAAGTTGACACTAGGATATTTTTGTTCATACTAATGTATTCTACATGGTGGAGGGTGGGTGTATTAGTTCTAGGGGGACGAAATTTTCATCAGAAATCCTCTACGGGCTTCGGTTTTCGAGATATTAGCAATCTTACCTTTTGAGGTGTTATCAATGTTACTAATAATTCAAGTTGCCCTGGGGAGTTGTAGATATCAGAATGATGTTGCCTTGGATTTGCTGTTTTCTTACTTAAATATTTCTTAGCGAGAAGTTCTGAATCACTTTCTATGGGGGTTCTGGAGCAGTGGAGTTCTCGGTATCAAACATTAAATGTTTACCAAACATTAGACATGCTTCCCTGTTTATGATGTAATTTCATATCACCGCTCTAAACAAATTCGCATTTAAGATGAATGGTTCATACACACCTGTGTAAACTTCCTGTTTATAAATTCGCATTTTAGCTGAATGAGTCACGCAAACCTTGTAAACAAATTTAAGCAATATCAGCACATTTATTCTTTTCATGTAATTTGATACCACACTTCCTGTAGGCAGTCAAACATTTTATTGTTCCAAAAATTTTGCCGATCGAAACGTTTCATTGTTATTCGCATAAAGTAAACACATTTTCACATTTTCTTTTTATATTGAAATGCATTCATGTAAACAATCTCACTCATAATTGCAAATTCGACCAGCAGAATAAAGTAATCAAATTAATATGAATGATTTATGTTTTTTGGTTTATCGTGTAATTCGATATCATCTCATCCTGTAAGTAAATTCGTTGGAATTCAGCCTGAGCAATGATTATTGTAGCAGCAGGATCATTCATGTTTACAAACCGTTCCTATAAAAGCCCAAGAAAACTCTTGGGTAGCATCAGTCAGTTTTAGTGAGTCTAAGTGATAGTTTAAAAACATAAAAAAAAAACAAAATGACAACCGCGCTAGTAAGTAAAATTTCTGAAATAATTAAAAACTTGCGGAAGGATGTGTTGAAGTGTTTAACAAATTCAGAGAATAAAAACTATATTGTTAAAAAGTGCAACAGAAACATACATAAATTTCGAGTTGCATTTCGGAAGTGCAATAAGAGTGCTAGGAAACGACATTTCGAGAGCTGTCTCGAGCAAATTATAGCATTGAGAGCACTATTGAGAACACCCCGTCGAGGTGGAGGAATTACTCGAGTAAGAAGAAGTGACTTTGTAAAGTGGGAGGAAATAAAGGCAGCGTTCGCAGACAGAATTCGGCAAGGTGTTTTTGCAAATTTAAAACATATCGACCAGAAGCTATTTATGCAAGACGCTGCAAAATTATTTACGCGTCGTGTTAAAAATACCTTAAAACATTATTTTAATATTAAAGTTTCTACAACGTTTTGCGGTGAATTTGTTAAAGAATCTGGTGACAATGAATTTATAACAGACATTAAATATTTTCAAGCAAGAACTGCT
>OZ005742.1:153021413-153186413 GCA_963930735.1 Dioctria linearis | reverse complement strand
GCCGAATCACAAATCTTTTAGGCTCCGAGGTAGTAGAGGCATCCAAAGGGCCTTATAAAAACTCTCCCGTTTATTCATACACGATAAAAACAATTTCACATTTCTCATAGATACTGGTACGGATCTGTCAGTTATACCCTATTCCCTGTTTACTTCAAATAAGAAGATACCATGTTGCTCTCTATCTGCAGCCAATGGGTCTCCATTGATACATTTGGCACATAATTACTCAAAGTAAACTTAGGTCTTCTAAGAAATTTCATGTATCAACTTGTCGTTGTCTCTAATGCAAGCCTAATTTCAGTGAAATTAGGCCTCTTAGTTGATTAAAAGAACAAACGTTTGGTCGACATACTTATAAAACTTGCAATACAAGCAATTTCGATTGTAACATATACTCCAACACCGAGCCATTTCACCGTAGAACATCCATATGGGGCAATACTCCTTAAATAACCTTCTCTGATAGAACTTGAAAATTTCTGTCACCTAGTTCGACACACAGTACAACACCACATCGTCAAATGCCATAGTCAAATCCCACAAGACTAGACTCTAAGAGACACAAAACAGCCATTAAACAGTTCCAACCGATGGGGAAACTGGGAATATGCGGACTGTCTGCATCTAGTGTCTTATCCCCTCTACACATATTGACGAATAAAGATTGGGAGGAATGGCGTCCCTGCGTAGCGGAGACTACCGTCGTCTTAATACAGGCAATGTACCGGACAGATATCAGATCCCACATATCCATAATTTCTCTTCAAACCTTCAGGATTGTACAGTTTTTTCTAGGGTGGACTTAGTAAGGGCTTTTCATCACATCCCTATAGCGAATGAGGATATTTACAAAGCGGCGGTTTCATCTCTTTTAATTTGTTCGAATGCTTTCGGCCTAAAAAATGCAACTCAAATATTCCAAAGATTTATTGACAAAATCACTCGTGGTCTCGACTTAGTATTTGCATACGTCGATGACTACTCTCTATCAAACCGTCGAAATGCGCATTCAGCTTGTCATCTCTAGACTTTCTAAGTCACAAAATCACTCCACAAGGCATATCCCCTTCTAAACAGCGAGTTAGTGCAATCCCTAACCTAAATGGGCCAAGTTTCATCAAACAAATTAAGCAATTTGCTGGTATGATAAATTCCTATCATCGATTTATACCAATGTTAGCCGAATTGTTAGCTCCAATCCATGCACATTTGGCAAACTTGCTTAGTAAACGAAAAAGCAAGAAAAATGTTACGTGGCCACTTGAATGTGACAATGCCTTCAATAAAGCAAAACAGACTTTAGCAGCGGTAACCCTTCTAGCACTCGCCATGGAAAACACCTACAGCAATTTAATCAACGGGTGTGTGAGCCACTAGCGAAAAAGCTATCTCATACGGAACAAAAATACTCCTCTTTCGACCGTGAACTAGGTACTGGCAATACATCTTTCCATAAAGCATTTTCGATATTTCGTGGAAGGTAGAGAATTCTCTGAAGTGACCGGTCACATGCCTCTAACCACAGCCCTGAACAAAGCCCACGTCAAGCCAGACATCCTGACTCTATATCAAAGTCTACCAGTGATATAAGCCATATCAAAGGGAAAAGCAATACAGTGGCAGATTTCTTTTCTCGCCAATGTGACAACAACCCTGCAGAAATAAATGCCATCACAATAGACCTCCAAAGTTTAGCAATAGAGCACGAGGGAATATTCAGAGTTAAAATAGAATTTGAAACGCACTTCACCTAGTTCACATGTTACATTCGAACGCATAAAAGCTCCCGGCAGGACACAAAAGCTATGGTGCGAAGCCAGCACCCAGTGTAATCGACCGTTTGTCTCAAGCAAACTAACCAACCCAATCTTCAACACAATCCATAATTTATCGCACAAGGGAATTCGCGCCACCCGTAAAAAAGGTCGCTTCAAGATATTTCTGGCGGAATATCAACAAGGATTGTTACTAAGGTTTCTTTCTTCTTAAATGCTAAGATCTCTAGAATATAGGGCAATTATTTCTGTAAACATTTTCATTATTTTAGTTCTTTTAAGCGTAAGTTATTAGCTAATGAATTGTTTTCACATGTATTATTACTAATTAGTTTTATAAAAACTTGAATATTTCCCATGTTTTTAAATGACATATTGCTAAAAATTTCAAACATAACTACAATCAGTTCTGCAGCAAATACTTTCACTAAATAACTTTGTTACTTACCGCTTTTATTTTCATTTCAAGAGTCAGTCTCTTATCCTTCACTGCACTGTAGTTATTCTCTTCAGGTAATTCTCTTTTAAAAGGAATCTAAACGGACCATTAGGTTAAAACTTAATAAATCTTACAATATTTATATTTATACACATGCCTTCTTATATCCATTGCTTTAAAGATTTCAGTTTCTTGCATTAATTATAGAAAATCCATTATTATGCTCATGCACATACATGTACGTCGGAACAATCCGAAGTTTAATACTATATATGTACATAAATCGAAAATTGCCTTATTGGAATTTCTATATATGTTTCATAAATATAATTTTCACAGCGTAAACACTATTTTTACGTCTTTACAGGAAAAATTTTAAAGAAGACGCCACACGGCAACCTTAAAAGCATCAGTAGATTACAGGTCTGCGATTCAGAGTTGCCTACTCTTGGCTAAGCTTTGTGGCTAAAACCTACTAAAAAGTGGCTAGAAGCAGCTAAATTTCAAGAATTTGTGGTTAAACAGTTGCTAAGAAACGTTTGTAACTATAACCTTAATGACATCTTCAGAAAGCTCGTAGTTGAAACAAGTTTTCACCAACAATTTTAAAGAAGTCCCAACTCTTATTATTGTAACAAACGAGTCGGGAAAAGCCGACTGACGAGGATTTGTAAAAAGACATCAGGGCCCGGATTCACTAACTCGGAGAGTTGTGGAGTTGTGGAGATGAGAGTTCTTTTGACACTTAACTGTCCACTCGGAATTCTCTAACTCGGGGAATTTGTATTGAGAATTACCAAACTCTTTATTCCACTCTAAGGATTTTGGTGTCTAAGGGTACCCGCTAAAAAATTTTAATTACGCGACAATGATAAATTTTGTCGTCTTCCAGTACAGAAGAGATGCTATACAAATTTTAAATATGCGAGTTAAAACTTGTATGTAGGATGAAATCGCATCTACATTTTATCTCCTAATTAGATATGTAATTAGTTTTTCAGTTCAATAAATCGTGTTGGCGATAACTGCACAAGAAGTGAATCAATCCTGCTTAAGATTAAAAAATGGCCGTTTTTTAGTACAAAAATGGACATATTTTCAACTCATCATTATGAAGAACTGGTAAGTCGTGGAAATACAATTTCCATGAGAAAAATGTTCACAACAGAGTACTAATGGATGTGAACGAAAGAACGGAAGAAATATATGCAAAATATAGGAACTGCAAAAAATCCGTCTTTCGGCGTTAAATAGTCAGTTATGAAGTTAAAATGATCAAAAAACACTACACCACTAGATTACCCGCTTCTCCCTCTTTAATTTGATACCGAACATGACGTAATTTGGACAACCCCCAATGGGGGTGGTATAACCCCCATCACCAAAAGCCCCACCGACTAAATTGTTCACCTATATTTTTGTACTCTAGACCCTAAATTCGTAGGATAAAACCCCAATGCGCTGCGACCCTCCCACACAGAGTTAGCCGTCCTTCAATATTTCTACTCTTTTCTCGTTTTCTTTAACTCCCCAAAATATGTTAGAGAATCTCCAGGTAGTTTTAACCGGGGGAAACGTTGTTTTTCTCATCTCCCAAACTCTCCGAGTTACGGAATCCGTTCCCTGGCGACGAATATCTTATCCCTAGCATTGGTAGCATTGGTGATAAACAAGCTCGTAAATGAATGGGTTTTGTGAAAAAGGAATCTTTTTTTTTTAAACATCTCAGAGATGCGAGTGTAGGTATATATAGAAATAATTAGGGATTTTATTGCACGGGCGCGCCTTAATTAGTTTAGCTAGAGAGAAAACACTGAATGAGTGAAATGCGGATATAGATGAAAGAAGTGTGTAGATATGTGTAACTGGAATGCGTGGTAGGATCAGGTATGTAAAAAGGATACAGGGAGATCGAATTGAGACGAGTGAGTGTACATTACCGTCTGGCATGCCAGGGCGTTGACGCGTTCAAATCAAATCCAGATTTTTTGTAAACTTTTTCTGAGTGTTAAAATTATACGTGCTATTATATTATTGTATTTAATATTTTCAAATATATTCTATTCCGTAGTTTACATAGATTTCATCAATCTGAGCAGTCTTTCATCTTCTGTATACGAATGCGGTAAAGATAGCAGTGAGTTAGCTAACACAGATAGTTCGATAAATTGATTGTTGTCTGCAGCATCCTTATATTTAGATACCTCGATCCAAAAGAGGGCTTCTGTTATTGATCTCTATTATTTCCCCCTTGTGTTATTCCATTAAGTTTAAAATCTAGTCAATAATTTGTTTTTCGGTTCCCATAACTTCCGCCAATTCTATTATTTCTTTACCTTTAACAACTTTTAAGACTTCTACTACATTTAATACTGCAACTTTTTTCAATACATCAATAACTAGCTATTGTTGATCTCTTCCATTAATCTTAATGTAAAATCCATGCATCGGGTGCGCACAATGTTTTCTTCCTGAACTGGTATATAAGTTTTCCGAATAGCAGACTCAAAACTATAACCTAGGTACGGTGACAGATCTATATGATATTTAACGGCTGAGGAAAATAAGTCAATCGGATGTAACATTGTTGAAATCAGGATTTTTCTACAAAACGACTTAATTAAAAACGTAAGGCAAGTTAAAAGTTTTGAGGGAATAATTTTACAGCTACTTGTACTTCAGAAACAACACTTTTTAAGTAGATTAAATAAAGTTATTGATTTGTTGCGTCTTTGTACATTGAATATAAAATATCGGCTTTATAAGAGTTCTTTTTCTCATTAGTCAATTGAAAATCTTGCGATAATTCATTCCACGGCTCTAGTATGCGAAATATGGTAGGTTCAATTAACAACCAACGAGTATCAGAATTTTTTAAAATCTTAAGTGGCTCTTTTCCACTTTAAGATCCTTAATTTATTTCAACTTAACTCAACCCAGCATTTAACCTTCGTGGAAAAAACTGGCGGTATACCTAAAAAATCCTTTACGATACCGATTTCACACATGTTTTGTTACTTCAAAGTAAGCATGGAATTTTATCTTCAATACAGAAATCAAATAAAACGTGATTTCTGCTTCCTTCTAGTTTGAATCTTACGTTTTCGCTACTTTCCCCATGTACATATATATTTAACAACAATGGTACCTTCTATTCCCGTCTATCTATAGCATGCAAATATTTGAATGTATTACCCGTATATATTGTTTGAATTTTTTTAGAAACTGTAAGCCCTGGGTAGAAAGTTGGAAAAGTTCTTAAAACTGCATGTAATGAAAAAATAGTTTTGGAAAGAAAAAGTAGCTAAAACAGTGGCTAATAACTTAAAGTAAAAAAATGTGGCCAAATGCTTTAAAAACTGGATAAATCTAGCCACAAAGTGGCTAAATTCGGTAACACGCTGCGATTTTTCTTTGTTTCGGAAAATAGAAACATAGAAAATAGAATATAGCAAAACACACCAAGTTTGCGAGTTGCCAGTTAGATAAAACTCTAATCAAACGAATAATTAAATCTATTTATTTGAAATTTTTTGGAACTGCCAGAGTGAATTGTTTTTTGGACAGTACTGAAACGTATTAAATTGATTTCAATAGTACTAGAAAATGTTAATCAAAGGCTTAAGTTACCTTGAAAAGTACTAAATCTAGTACCTTTCGTACTAAAACGACAGCGTTGTTCCAGATACCGATCGAATTCGGCTGTGATAAAGGCCAAGGAGGCCGACAAAGTATTGAGTTATTTCATTAGTTAAGTTTTTCATTTATTAAAAAAAAATTAAAAAGGGCGTAGTATTTGGTTTCTTCGACATTCTAAATGCTGTTGAAACTCTAAGTTTTGCTGTAATTCTAAAACATCAGTCTGTTTATTCATGAAAATTTTTTTTTATTTAAGAACGGTTTTAAATTGTCTAGAATTGATGAAAATTACCATTATATTTCTTGTTGAGGACTGCAAGTGATCCATTTGGGTTTAGTCATGAAAATTCCGAGAGAATGTAAGTAAGCATATATGATAAATCTACACTTAGACGGTTTTAATCAACACAGGAGCACACATTTCATTAATTTCGAAGTCTTCTACGGTCTCCCAACGAAAATTTGCAATTGGTCGCCGCAAATTCATCACCAATCAATACTTTTGGCACTAAAATGCTATGGTTGGATTTGGGGATACGCAGATTCTTCACTTGGCAATTTGTCATTGTAGGCGTTGCCACGTGACGTGTGTGGTAGGCCGCACTTTTTGGAAGTAAATCGGTGAACATTTTTATAGAAGTTCCCCGCTGGAAAACCTTGCTGAGCGTAGAAAGCCATATCTAGGTAGGCTGGGGTTGTGTTCAACTTCTGGCTACAGTCGGCTATAGCCAAATTGGCATGTGCTCTGGGGGTGAAGCCAAAATAGCGTTACGTTTATTTCAGCTGTCTATAGCCGGCTGTAGCAAAAAGTTGAACACAAACTTGGATTCCAGTTGTAAATTGTTGACATTAAACAATTGCATTTCGGTCTCATGTCAACTACAAAAAAGTATGTTCAGCATTACTAAAAATTTTTGAATGAAGAAAACCTTATAACCTAAATAATGTATTAAACGACAACATATTGAAGAAAATAAAAAAGAACGATCATTACTTATAAACTTGGAATATTGGATTTCTTACTGACTTGGTGATGCCCATTCTCGTTGACAGACCTGCCTCGTTTATTCTTTCAGGTTCCGTTTTTTAGGTCATCTCTAAACTCAGCAATAACGGTGTTCAATTTTATTACCGAACAATGAACCGTTGGACGCAGCGCTACTAGCTCTCTCAACCTACAACATTTGACACGCCTAACGCTGAATGTTCTCAAGAGCTCCAGTTGTTACATCTAGTCAGCTTTACGTGATAGATCAATTCCTCACATCAAAACCTTTGTTATCCGAGAGTATTTCAAACACGTTTTATCTCATTTTATTAAATTTTAAATACTGTTTCTGGCTAGAATTCCAAATATTTTCTGTCGGTATATCCTTTACGTTTCAGGAGCTGATGGATATATTGGTTATCTGGCTAGAATTCCAGATATTTTCTGTTGGTATATCTATCCAGGAATCTAATGTCTGTCTTGTGGTAGTCATTATTCTGGAGTACAATTGGTGCTGCGCTACACTTCAGAGCCACATAATCAAACGAAGCTCAAGCAAATCTTAAAGCTGTGACCTGTATAATGTCATCGTTAACATGCTACATCGCAAAGCCTCACGACAAACCTTATACGACAACACAACTGTTAATGAAGGAGGGTAACAACTCCTCAAGCTATACTCAAGATTATAACTAATTCAGTTATACCGCAAGTTATACCAACTCAAGCTATACCACATCTGGTGTGACCTAAGGATACAGATCCTGGGCACTCTTTAAACCCAAACCCGTTTTAAGCGCTGACTTCCTTCGTTCCTCCAAAATTCGAATATACAAACAAATGAGTCTATTGATTCAATCAACCATGAATGTTGTGTAAAAATATACTTGCTTTATTGTAATATTTTATTTTACAACATTTTGTTATTTATAGGTACACTCTAAAAAATATGCCGGTGTTTTTGATTTTTTATCCACTAAAGGTTAGTCTTTGCATTCTTTCGGATTAATCTGTGAATAATTTAACTCCAATTTACGGATAAAAGATTAAAGTACCTCATCGGAAAAATAGTAACTATTTTTTCAATGTTCGGAGTAAGTAATAAACAAAAATGAAATGATAAGATTCATAAATACTACTATGGTATAAAGAAACTTACACCTATCGGTTGAAACAACGTGACAGGTTTGATCACGCCACAAAATTAATGGGTCCCAAGAATTTTGAAACAGCTTAACCTCCATGGATTTCAAAAAATTACCCCGATCGGTTAAATCATGTAACGTGTTAGAACGGGAAACCGATTCACCAAATTTTACATCATTTTGAAATCTCAATTCATACCTACCGTATGCATTTAAATATTTTAAGCCACATTATGCATTGTGGAAGCAAGGTTTTTAAGTTAAGTTACAACAACGTGCAAAAGTATGTCGTCGTGACTTTTAATTTTAGAAGAAGGTCAACTTATAGGTATTTTGTGAATAGAATCTTATTTATTGTTGTTTTTACTTTAGCGATGAATGCTTTTAATATTCCACTGGATAAATATAAGCTATATATATGTGATGAGTATGGAATAGAAATCCAGCAGCCAGTTTTCGACACATTTATGAAGGAGTGCCATTTATCATTCGATAAATGGTTTTTTGTGAAAGTTGTCCAGTCAAGTGGTAAAAAATATTTCAAATAATTCAAACAAGGTTTTTGTTTAGGTTCATTATTTTAGAAAAGTATAAAGATGTATCACAAACAGAATATAATCTAGAGGAAGAGGAATATTTTGCTTCACCTTTAAGGCTGTTTTCCTGGCTCTTTACCAAAAAAGTGTAGAATTGAGAAAAATCTTCTTAAATCGGTAAGAACGGCACTTAATTACAATTTTTTTTTTAATAATATTAATTTTCTAGGAATTGAACTTGCATCTTCAAAAAACATAGAAGGAAAAAATATCTTAGATTTTTATAAAGAAAAGAATACGTTGAACAAAAATTTTTGAATAAAATTAGTAAATTTATTGGTTAACCACTTGATACAAATTGAAGGGACTTATCCATCTGCTGAAAGCAAAATTCTGTGGGCTAAAGCAACTGCACTTCTTTTCCCAAATCTTTGTGAAAATCAAGATCTAGACAATTTTGTGAGTAAAAAATATATTTTATTTTATTTTTAGATGAAATTATGGATGAAACATTTTGCCCAGAATTTATTTATAAAATTGAAAAGTTAGTGAAAATTGATGCATTTATGAATGAATATTCTAACTTAACTTCATTAAATGAAATAGATTCCAATGACGATACATATTTTCTAAAAAGAGGCAAGTATACTATTATGAATATAGAAAAGGTTTTATTATTTACATTCACAATTTATGTAACCATCTACCTTTATTTGGAAAAATTGAGTTCATTCTAAAAGTTCGAGAAGAAATTATTTTTGTTTATAATATTCTAATTACTCAAAATTATAGTTTCAATTTAAATGCATTTGAAATCGGAAACAATGAAGAAGTAAAAACCATTAATATAAAAAATATCGTTTTCAAGGAACCCTTTGAAATAATATTGCGAGAAAATTGTCCTAATTTTTTTATTGTTCTTAGACATGTGTAGTAAGTATATGTGTTCAGAATTCATCACAATTCTGATATCATTAAAGCCTGCAAATTTACATGTCGACACATGTATATACCGACCTAAAGAAACAAATATTTTTGGTCTAAGTTTTTTCTTTGGTGATTCCATGTTAGACCTTATCAAATTGAAATTTAACTGTGGCTTGAATTGCAAAGTGATCAATATTTAAAGAGGACTAACGGGTCTTTTTATCTTGCAAAACAAATTTTTTTATAGGCGAAAATTTGTTATCAGTTGTTACAATCTATCATGCCACTTTGTTGCAACAATGCACGTTTGTTCAATTGTGTAAAAAATGTGAATTTTGGTTAATTTCTTGTTAGGTAGATGTGCGTGTATACTTATTGGACATGCAATTGCCTTAATGTTGGATTGGGAGTATGAATTTTGAAATTTTGCTAGGGAGATAAAGTTTTATTATTAAGTGTAGCGGTGCTTATGACAACTTTGAATCAAGAAGGCACCTTTTAATAATTTTCTGAGTATTTAGATATCTTGTATTTTGCTTTTGCGTTTTATATGTGTGCAGTTGTAAGCGTTCACTCTCGATTTTGGATGCCAAATTTTGTGAACTTTATTAAAAGTTCTTCCCGAGAAAAAAGAGAAGAAAAACAAATATTTATATCTACAAATGGAATGAATAAAACTTAACCTTTAGGTTAGTTCATAAGTGTATGACGTTGAAATAAATTAAAGGAATTAATTTAAGGTCAAGAGTAAATGTTCTATTTATATAAGATAAAAAAACAACTAAAATTTAAAAGCTAAAAGTGTAGGATGTCATTTAGTTTAAAGGAAGGATGGCTAGTTTTGTAATAGGTCTTTTCAGCACTTCATTCTGCGTTTTCATACTTACGACTCTAACCATCTTATCCACGCCTGGATGAAGTCCAATAATTCGTCCTAATACCCAACAACAGGCTGGTAAATTTGGTTCCTTGATAACAACTAGATCCCCAATTTTAGTATTGGAGGTTGGGTTTTTCCATTTTGGTCTATTCTGCAAGGAATTTAGATAATCGTTAGACCATTTGTTCCAGAACTGTTGTTGTAATAATTGTATGTGATTCCATCTTGTTATTGATGAAGTATTTGTTTCAATTATTGGTTCTGGTGGAGTTATCAATGAACTGCCCATTAAAAAATGCCCTGGTGTTAATATATCTAGATCATCTGGATTATCCCTGGAGTTCAAGCAGGCTTCGATTTGAGCTAAAACGGTTGCGAATTCTTCGAACGTCAGTGAAGAATTTCCTAATATGCGCTTTAAATGGAATTTGATCGATTTTACTCCTGCCTCCCATAGTCCTCCAAAATGTGGATTAAAATGCTACCGGGTTCCATCCTGTGCGACCTTTGCTGCCATTTCTTCATTGGCTTTTTTCATGGCATTCTTGAGATCCTTTTGCAGGATTTTGTCGCTCCAACGAAGTTGGTGCCGCAGTCGGAATATATGTCCGTGAAAAGTCCTCGTCGACTAGAAAAGCGTCGAAATGCTGCGGTAAAGGCTGCTGTGGTTAGATCGGATACCGGCTCTATGTGTATGGCCTTGGTGGCCATGCAAACAAAAATGCATATATAGCCCTTGTAAAAACGATTTCCTCTGTGTTTGGACATTTTCAGATTGATGGGACCAGCGTAATCCACCCCGGTTTGTTGAAAGGGTCTTAATATATTTACACTTGAAGCAGGTAGGTTCCCCATGATTTCGTTTCTATTTAAAGCGGATTGTTTGAAGCAAGTAACACATTTGTGCAAAATATGTTTAACGATTTTTCGTCCTTGTGGAATCCAGAATTCGTTTCTTAAAGTTGACAGAACTAATTGCAAACCTCCATGCAATATTTTCGTGTGAAAGTGATTGATTATTAATATTGTCAAGTTGCTTTCTTTCGGCAATATTATAGGATGTTTTTGATTAAAGGGGATGTTGGAGTTTTGAAGTCGGCCACCCACATGCAATAGCTCGTCCGGGGTTTAAGTAACAACACTGAGTTTAATTCACTATAAACATTTATTATTCAAGTTACAAAAAATAACTGCCCTCATAATTATCGATCGATCATTTTTATGTACAAAAATTGCTTACAAAGAATAAAAACAAAATGATAAATTTTACACAATGCCGAGTTCTTTCACTGATTAATTTTGCTGACGCATAATATTTGTTACTGCTGCAATGAATGAACTTCGCATTGAGTAAATGAAATATGATGACAATTAGAAGTTGGTTGCATTGACCCTTTGTTAAGTAGAAAATAGTTATATGTTCTCTGTACATTCTCCCGCCTCAAGGTTAAGTGTCGGTAACTCGATGCTAGAATTTCGCTGCTCCTCCTTGATGGACCTTGGTGCTGGGATCGGCCTTGTCCTTGTTCTTAACGTGACACTCCACTTTCGTCTGCAATATACATATGCAAAGACCGATGGCAATGACACCACATATGATCAGGTATGGCATACTGTAGTGATGTAGGTCATGGATGTTTGGTTTTGGCATATTTTCTATGCGTTCTTGCTGAAACCTTATTGCATCGTCTAGTTTTTTTATATCATTATTGTTTACTTCTTGAATTAGTTGTGGCATAGTAATTTTTGACGAATTCGACAGCTGATCTTTATTCATGGTTACGAAGTTAGATATAACCGTATTTTCTGGGATAGGTGATATGTGCATTTTCGCACTGCGATCGTTTGAGCTTATGTATAGAGTCTTATGATTTATAATACAATCTTCTCTTGTATGAATGATTCCATTGCCATATAGTGATAATGGTTGTCCTTTATTGTCGCAACTGATTTCGAAGGTCAGGTTTTCTCGTAATACAAATAGCCACGTACTTGGCTGGTGTAATCTTCTCAATAATTATTCGCTTCTTTAGTTCGTAGTCTACAGAATGGTGATATATGATTCTCGTTATTGAAGAGCTCCATTTCACAATGACTTTGATTTGATTTGGGAGTGAAGATTGGTTGGTTTAAGTTGCATACAAGCTGGTCTTCTGTTAACCTCTCGCACCCTTTGAGCTCTTCTTCTTGTATTGGGCTAAATCGATCTTGTCGTCGATTTATGGCCAGATACTTGCTGGAAGGATCGATGTAGATATATTGTTCATGGTGAACAGTAGGAATAGTTATTATTTCATACAATCGATAGGCTTCTGTGCTCACCAGAGGAATGCGAATGTTAAATAGTACATTCTTTCCCGTAATTCTTGTCGTCACATGCATTGAGTTGTAAAGTGTTATTAGAAAGGACTTACTCCCAGTCCCTGGTAATTGTGGTAATTGTACATTGGGTGGTAAGTGTTCACGAATTGTTGTCAGCTGCTCGTTAAGTCGTGCAGGTGTTAGGACGAATGTATTTATTTTCCCATGTTTAATATCTGTAATGAGTGATAGAATTTCCCTTTGTAAACGTTGAAATGTAACTAGGTTCAGAGTTATCAGAATAGTTGCGGAATTGACTGCTTGATGAAGAACTGCCTCATATTGTGCATTATTTAATTGATTGGTTATTGTTTCGATTTGAGTATTCATTAGATTGAATTGGTGTTGAACAACCTCGTGGTTTCTTTTCATAATGTTGACCGTGTTCTCTACTATTGAGGTCTGATTTCGTAATAATTGTCTAGCATAATCTTCATTTGCCTTAATTTCACTTATTTGTCTTTCATATTAGTCAGCAAAATCTTGGTCCAGAATTCCGAACAATTTATTAGTGACCGTTCCTATGAATCCAAATGGTGCTCGCTTATTGCGAGTTCGTGGATATTCATTTTGTTGGTATAATATGTCGTCCATTTGTTCGATTTCTAACAATTGATGTTTCAATGTTTGGGTAGTGGCATAACATAGATCTCTTGACAGCTTAGTTTCTTCATCGCATAACTGATTCAGTTTCCGGATTGATTTTCGGATGCCATAGAGTTCTTTCCAAGATGTTGTTAGGTTGTAATAGACTACCAAGTTCCATTCGCTAAAGTAAAATCGCATATCGGAAATTTCATCAAAATATAATCCTTCATGGTTATCAAGCTTGGTTTCACCCAGTGCTACGAACAACAAGGTAGTGATGATGAACAGATAACTCAGAAAGTTGGATTTGCGAGCTTTTTTTAATGATGATGATGTCCCAGATTCGTGTCGACTCATCTTTAAATGGCTTGCATTATAAGTCTTTTCACTCTGTTCTGGGTTTTTATGAAATACCCAAGGACTGGGGAGTGCTTTCCACAGCGAAGATCACCAGTCCCAATTTTATTTGTTTAAACACTTTTGTAACTTTTGTACACTATGTATGAACTTTATTAATCAACTTTGTACACTTAATACAACAAATTTTTATTTAACTCTTAGACTTTCTTTTTCTAGAGATCTGAAGGCCTTACCTCTGGTAGGGGGACTCTTCAGATCACTTCAAAAGTTAGGAAAACTCTGCTTGTTCCTAGCAACATCAACTGAATTTATTTAAGTTCTCCCTCCATCGATTTATTGAAAAAATTCAAAGTAAAAATCTATCGGCCAATCAATTTCTTCGATAAGTGAAAAAGATGCTATTCTCAGCAAGAATCGATTTAAGGGGAAAAGTGATTAAATCGTATGAGTTCAAGTACTTTGAACTCATCACAAAAAACGTAAATCGCTTGCGTCGGCATTATTGGTTTTCGTGACAAAAATATTTTAAAATCGCATAATTCATATGCGTTCAAGTACTTTAAACTCATAGCGAGGAAATTTTTTACGTTGGCGTAAATAATTTAGAAGGTGAAATCCGAGATACTAACATTTGCTTTGGAGAAATTTTGTGAGAAAAAGTAACCAAGATAATTTAGGAAAGAAATTTATTGGTTTCATGCTAGTGCGATGCATGTTTTAGGATTTTAATGCTAGTGAGATGAAAATGTTTTGAATTTCAGGGTAATTAACAGATAACGCCAACGAGGGATGTTAATGATGTCACGTGAAGTAACTAGGGTGTAAGGTGACGCGTATAGCGAGCACTTACAACACCATCCCCCTTAGAAAAGAAAGTTGCATTCTGTGAATGAACTTTCGTTGCCAAGAATAAAAAGGAATAAAATTAAATGAATGTACTTGTGTTACGGATTAGAGGAAGAATCCGCAAAATTCAGCTGATGTTTTCTAATATATTGTACATTTTTTTTTTAGAGTAAGTATTGAAATGACTAATAATATATTTATATTTTAAACTAACTATAGTAAATTAAATCAACAAACAATAATAAGGTTTACGTAAAAAATTTTCTGTTGTTTTTTTTTTCTTCTAATACCATTTAATTAAATCGAAAATTATCGCTATGATATATAAATGTATGTAAGTATTATAATATGAATATATATGTATGAAAAATCGGGCTTTCTTCTACCTCTTTTTTTTTTGTTTGTTTTTTTTTTTTTATTTCAAATAGCTAGATATATCGATATGTACGTAAATTTAATAATATGAATATATATATGTGTAACGTTGTTTACATTACGGCTTATCTGTCCCAGTGCTCTTACTCGTTTTTCTTTCCAATGTTAATTTAAGTGGTTGGCTAGAGCCGGGAAAAGGTTCAGGTTTCATATCTAGTGAGTTTTTTGTTTTCTTTAGACAATTACACGTCAGTTTCTTCCATAATATCATAATTGTAAGGGCAATAATTGCTGCCACGGTAATGTAGCTTATCGTGTATTGATGTACGTCATGTTTTGTGGGCATGGGGAATCCCTGGTTCTCATATTGCTTTTGTTTTGCGAGAGCTTCGCTTATTGCTTTGAGGTCGTTGTCATTATGGTATTTCAGCACTTGTGTTGGGTATTCATATGATATGAGATGTTGATTTAGGTCAGGGATGACCGATATATTTTGCGAAATATTTATAGAGGGTAGGTAGAAGCTATTTGTACGAGATGTCTGGGTATTGTGTGATTCAAGAGTTAATTCTTTAGACCTAATATAACAACCTGGCGTTATTTTTAATATACCGCTTCCGCTGATATGTATTGGAGTGACTGTATTTCCGCATATGGCATCGAGGGTGTTTTGCGCGTTGAGAACAAAAAGCCAATGGTTCGGTTGTGATAACTGTATCCAATAGTTTGTCGCGGGCAAACTGCGAATATCGCAATCTTGAGGTATTTTAGTTACATGTTGAAGAAGTTTTACTTCGCACAGACTTTGGGTTGAGCGTGAGTTAAATATAGGGTGTATTATACGGCAAAGATAGTAAGCAAGATTATTGGTCACACAATTACTCAAATCGAGTTTGTTGAGAGGGTAATAGTGTTCACGGCTAAGATCAATGAGCAGATATTCTACTGATGGTTGGATATAATTAAATATATGTTGTTTTGTATTGGGAATTGGCAATGGTATGACTTTAAATAGTTGGTAGCTAGTAGTAGATGGGAGTGGTATTTTAATTTCAAAAATAATTTTATTATTTATAGTTGCTGTACTGACATGGCTAATTTGGTAAAGTTGTACAATTTGATTTTCAGTTTGGGAAATCGGCAAAATAGTGTTTGGAGGTAAATTGTCTTGTATATCAAGGAGCAACTGTTTGATTTGGATAGGTGTAATTATGGAAGGATGCAGTTTGCCGTGTCTAACGTCTATTAATAGGTCCACGAGGTGGTTAAGTGTGTATTGGTGACGCATTAGAACGAGAGTGACATGAGAGACTAGAGTCTCCCATTCGATTACTACCCTATGTGTGTCAACCTCTTTATTGAATGTAACTAGGGTGTCCCTAAACCTTTTTAGTTTTTCCTCGATGTGATCGACCTGGTTTTTGATGTTAAATCTAGTTTTATTAAAGACGTTTGTTGTGCTTTCCAAAATAAGGGTTTGGTTTTTGATAAGGTCTAATAGGTAATTATTGTTATAAGTTAAATTATTTATCTTTTCCTCATAATTCTTTGCATCGTTCTCATCTAACGTTCCAAATAAGGTTTTGCTTACACTCCCTATAGCGTTAAATAGCCCTCTTTTTGTTCGCGTGTTACCTGGTTTTAGCAATTGTTCCCTGAGCCCAATATCAGACATTGTTGTATTAACAATTTGCGCTACTCCTTGACAGTATCTTAGCTCTTCCACCTGTGAGCCTATATTATCACAAAGTGTGGAAATATGTGACGCATATTTCTGTAGAAGTGTGGTTTCATACATTAAGTTTTTTAAATCGAAGTAGACAATGGCTTTCCATTCATAGCTGTATAGCCCAACGTCTCCCACTTCTTCGAAGTAGATGCCGGAGTTAGTGTTAAGCTTCGTAATTGTCACGGGGTCTTCTGCACATACCATGGATACGCTCCCAATAATGGTGAGGAGGATGAATATTATTGACCTGCAATATGTTTTTCTTTGTTTATTCAGTCAATAAATGCCTTAAGATTGTTGTTATGCACTGTTTTATTTTTATTTTTAACTTTGATTGTCGTGTTTTCACTAGAATTTATTTGTATTATCTCATAAGGGCCGGACCAAAGAGGATCGAATTTGTTCTTACGGGCGTGGTTTTTTAAGAGCACTTTTTCTCCGATACTGAAAGTTTTTAGTTTTGAATATTTGTCATAATTGGATTTGCTCTTTTCCTTTTGACTGACAAGAGTTTCTTTAGCTATCCTGTAGCCGTGCTGTAACCGGGCCTTTAACTCATTTGCATAGTTCTCATAATTATAACAGGTTTTTGGTTCGGACTTCAGTGGTGATGGAATGGTAGCTGCGGAACCATAGAGAAGCTCGTGTGGGGTGTAGTTGGTACTTGAATGTGGTGTCGTATTATATACGAACATAGAATAGGGTATCCAAGAATCCCAAGTTGATACGTCTCTGTTGACGTAGTGTCGCAAATATTCAGCGAGGGTTCTGTGGGACCGTTCCAGAGCTCCGTTGCTTTGGGGGTGATAAGGTGTAGTTTGAAGTTTTTTGATCTTCAATAATTTACATACTTCTGAAAACATCTCGCTCATGAAATTCGAACCTTGATCTGTTAAGATAGAGTCTGGCACACCATGTCGGCAGATTATTTTTGTAATGTAGGCTTCTGCGACGACTCGTGCTTCTATACTTGCCAAAGGGATGGCATCAGAATACTTGGTAAGATCGTCTTGGAAGGTGAGCAAATATTTGTTTCCATTATGACTAATAGGAAGAGGACCAACTATGTCCAGAAATTTTTTTTCGAATGGCCTTGAACTGGTTGTCGTTATTCTCATAGGGATCTTTGTATTCCGTGTTAACTTATTGGTCTGGCATGAGGGGCATTTTTTTATGAATTCTTCAACGTCCCTCCGTAAGCTTGCCCAGTTATAGGATTTCCGAATCCGTTTTATGGTCCTTTCTATTCCCTGGTGTCCACCAAAAGGGGACTCATGATAAGTTTTTAGGACATCCGTAATATCTTTGGGGTTTGTCAGAGTTAATACCTCGGATAGATATATTCTTATGTTGACTGTTTGAAATGTATGCCTGAGTACAGTTTTTATCTCAGAAAAGGTGTTTGAGTCTGTGTGTGAAATATATATGTGCATTTCCTTAAGTTTTTGTTGGGTATGAAAATCCTGTATTTTTCTGCAGGCTTTTAGAAGTGTCGTTGAATCAGATTTCGTTTTGAGAGGTAGTTTAATTAGCGCTAATACATATGTGCACTTCTTCGTTGGTTCTATTATAAAAGTTTTCTCTTTCAATTTTTTTTTCCAACTGGGGAATTTCCTTCTTAAGAGACAATATCTCTTTCTGATCGTTGTCTGATAGAAGATAAAATTTGTATTTGACATTTTTAACATCCGTTAAATGGCTTGTGTTCACTATTATGGGGGCATCTTCCTCAGAGTGAATTGACGTTAAGTAATTATTGAACCATTCATCGATATCGGTGTCACTTTCGTCATTCTTCGCACACTTTGCTTGTTGTCTGGTCAACATATTTACTACTTTATTTTGAATTTCTCTCTCGTTTTCCGGTATAATTCGGCTCAGTGCATCGGCATTTCTGTTGAGCTTTCCTGCCTTATAAGAAATTTCGTAATCGTACTCCTCTAGCCGTATCCTCCAGCGCATAAGTCGGGAGGAGCAGTCCTTTAGGTTCATTAGCCAGACTAAGGGCTTGTGATCGGTTAGAATGGTAAACGTTCTGCCATATACATAAGGTCTGAACTGCTCTACAGCGTACACGATGGCGAGCAGTTCCTTTTCTATGGTAGAGTACCGAGTTTCAGCGGCGTTTAGGGTCCTACTTGCATAACATATAGGATGTTCTCCATCTATTCCCTGCTGCGACAGGACGGCTCCTAAAGCTATATCGCTCGCATCGGTAGTGATAAAAAATTTTTTATCGAACTGCGGATATGCGAGGATTGGAGCGGTTATGAGATTTTTCTTTAATATTTTGAAGGATTCCTCGCAGAAGGAGTCCCATTTGAAGGGAGTATCCTTTTTTAGTAGCTTAGTGAGAGGCTGTGCAATTTTTGCAAAGTTAGAGATAAATCGCCTATAGTAGCCTACGAAACCCAGAAATGCTTTGATATCTTTTGCTTTCTTTGGGGTAGGATATGTTTTTACGGCTTCGATCTTTGATGGATCAGGATGTATGCCATCTGAGCAAACGACATGTCCCAAGTAAGCGATTTCTCTTTGGAGAAAATGACATTTCTCGGGCTGCAGCTTGAGGTTACTTTCTCGAAGTCTTTCGAAAACTTCAGTTAGTTTTTTATTATGATCCCTCAAGTTGTATCCGTAAATGACTATGTCGTCAAGATACACGAAGCAGTGTAAGCCCTGCAGTCCCGTAAGTACAGAGTTCATAAGCCTTTGGAAGGTGGCTGGAGCTCCTTTCAATCCAAAAGGCATTCTGTTATATTGATAGTGCCCGTATGGGGTGCTGAATGCCGTTTTTTCCTTACTTTCTTCGTCCATGGGTATTTGATGGAACCCATTGGCTAAATCGAACGTACTGAAATATTTGGATCTTCCGAGTTGGTCCAATATATCAGTTATGTTGGGCAGAGGGTAAGCATCTCCCATTGTTATATCATTAAGCCTTCGGAAATCCACTACGACTCTCCATTTCTTGTTCCCTTCACTATCTGATTTTTTGGGAACTAGAAGGAGCGGGGAATTCCATGGGCTTTTACTGGGGCTTATTATTTCTTCTTCCAGCATCTGGTCTATTTGGCGGTTTATTTCTTGCCTCTGTGACTCCGGAAGTCTATATGGCTTTATGTATATAGGAGGTTTATCAGATAACGTTGGTATCTTATGTGAAGTAACCTCAGTACAAGAGAGTTTGTCTCCTGGTAGGAAGAATATTTCATTGTAATGACGGCATATATCTAGAACGGATAGCCTTTCTTCCTTATTACAGTGATTTAAATGAATAATTTCCTCTAGTTTCTTGAGGCGGTCATGGCCGATAGTATTATCAGGCCCTATTGGGAGTAAATCATAATCCTGTGGATCTTCCCACTCAGGATTTACTTCGCTCGAAGGGAGAGTGATTTCATTTTCATTTAAATTTAATAATAGAATTCGTACTTTCCCATTTCTTGGCTTGGTTAGAACATTACCCAAATATACTCCGGGTTTAATTTCTTTGTGCACACAAAATAAATTTGTTTGTTTTTCTAAAAGGGATTTCTACAACCTTTTGGGATCTTGGTGGAAGAGATATGTTTAAACCACTTGTAGTATCCTCGGTTTCTATTCCTTGGGTCTTGGACATAGGTTGTAAATTACAGTTCACATAGGCAATGGAATCCACCATTTGGTTTGAGATGTCTGTTCTCTTTGGATTCCTATTTACCGAACGTAATTTCCTCGAGTCCGATTCGGGCTTAAAAGGGTCTGTATTAACCAAAATGTCAGCATTTACATGCGTAGTGAAATTTTCGTTTGAATTTTTACATTCCGAATTTCGAATTTCCGCGAATTTTAAATTTGTTTTGCCTTCTGAGGCTATTTTTGCTGGTTGTAATTTGCCAGTCTGAGTACACCCGTTGTGTGTTTCGTTGATTATACTGAGCTCCAAGTAGCTTTCTTCGTAGCTTATTACACATCTGTGTCGCGTTAGAAAGTCGTTTCCTAGTAATCCATCGTAGGGGATTAAAATGTCTTCCTTAATGAGATGAAATGGGTGCTGTATAGAATTATTTTGCATTTTTAAATTGCAGTATGAAATTCCTACTGAATTAATGCTATTCCCGGGAAGAGTAGTAATTTCGCACTTGAGGTCTTGATATATTGGGGTAGAGTCTGTCACCAATTTGAGTTTATAAAGACTGACCTCAGCTCCAGTGTCTATTAGAAGTGTGGAGTATTTTTTTTTTTGAGTTTGATAAGGGCAATGTAATGAGAATTGCATTTCTCGAAATTATTATTGGAACTCGAATCAGTGTTCTGAGTTTTGGTGTATCACGGCTTTTGTTACACGGGTGGAGTCGCCGGTGCCCTCCATCCGCGGTTGATCGTTTTCCGATCCATAATCCATTAACATATTCCATCTGACCTGCCTAGCTGGAGTCGGATGTATATTCCGAGAAGCGGGAAATATTCGTGTTTGATTATTATTATTAGATCTATATATCTCTTGGTTTCTGTTTCTTTCGTCTTGAATCCGAGTTCTACATTCACTCCTATGGTGATTAGGTTTTTTGCAATAACTGCAGTTCAATCGATGAACTTCCCTCTTTATGTGAGGACCAGTAGGGTGAAATGATGGGATGACCTTGTTACGGAAACAGGTGTTCTTCGTGTGGCCTCTTTTACCACAAATATCGCAAGTTGGAATTGACTTGTTTGTTTCACTGGGCTTTGCAAAATTTCGAGACGTATTGCATGCTCTGAAGCATAAAGGCCGAGTTTACGTAAAGTTGTCTCGCCTTTGGACTTAACAATTACACGTAACTGTTCACTTCGCAGGCCGTCTTCGAAGGTCTTGATTGCATTTAACTCATTCTCTTCTAATAAAAACTTTTTTGCTACCGCGTCGGTTACGTTCTGGGATGTGACGTTATTTAGTTCACACAAAAGTTTACTTAACCTTTGTGCGAATTCATCGATGCTTTCCCTGGAGTTTTGTTTGAGACGCAGGAGCTCGGCCTGAACCGTTACTCTTGGGCGTCTATCTAAGAATTGGTCCTCAAGGAATTCCCTTAGAGTTACCCAATCTTTAAAATCTCGATGCTTCAATGCTTCGTATGCAGGACCGATTATTCTGGTTTTCACGACACTAAGAAAAAGCTTTTTATCAGCTTCCCCCTCTGTGGTGTCAAAGAGAATCTTGCAGCAATTAATGAATCGATCTAATTCATTGGAGCTGCCATCGAAATCCGGTATCATATTCCGGGCATCGGAAAGAGAAATTTTTATTTCAGCCATTTTTAATTGGGGGGCCTGAGTAGCCGGAGGACAACTAAAGCTTCGCCTTTTGCGTTTCGCGTTAGCAAAAGCAGGCTGCCGGTTAGTGTAACTATTCCGTCGGGTTCGTATGGTGCCGTTCTTTATTCTTTTTGAGACAATTGGATAGACAACAATGGAATTTTACTTTAAGACCGAATCACTTGATGAATTGTAAAAAGAGAAAAAAAAACCCACTCACTTATTTAAACAAAAACAACTCGAGTAAGTACACTCTTGGGACTCACAAAAGATAGTACGCAATCATTACACTTTTTCTTAAACAAATTCACTTAAAATTTCCGCAACCTTTCTTAAATTTTCTGAATTCTGCACTCTTAATTATATATATATATGTATATTTTTTTGCATCTAGGCAAGTTTAAGCAAATTTAATGAGAGATATACTAAATATATTTGAAAAATATGCAATACAAACAAACACCTTACATTTTAAGTTCTTCCAGTCGTTTTTTTAATGTGATGAACTCCGTGAAATCTTTTGTTTCGTCGTCCTCTCCAGCTGGTTTGTAAAATTCTTTTAGCTGCTCCTCAATTTGGAAGCTTCCTCCTGGGGGTCCATTGATAATTGTTTCCTTCTAGGTTGTTTACTGAGTTCTTTTTACTCAAAAATTTTTGCACAATCTCTAGAGCCTGTCTTGAGATTGGGTTGTCTTAGACAACGTTGGATAACCTCTGAGCGCCTGGCTTAGGTTACCTTAATTTGAGTAGCTGGGATCGTATTTTAATAAAGATCCCACCGCTGCCACCAAAATGTTCTGGGTTTTTATGAAATACCCAAGGACTGGGGAGTGCTTTCCACAGAGAAGATCACCAGTCCCAATTTTATTTGTTTAAACACTTTTGTAACTTTTGTACACTATGTATGAACTTTATTAATCAACTTTGTACACTTAATACAACAAATTTTTATTTAACTCTTAGACTTTCTTTTTCTAGAGATCTGAAGGCCTTACCTCTGGTAGGGGGACTCTTCAGATCACTTCAAAAGTTAGGAAAACTCTGCTTGTTCCTAGCAACATCAACTGAATTTATTTAAGTTCTCCCTCCATCGATTTATTGAAAAAATTCAAAGTAAAAATCTATCGGCCAATCAATTTCTTCGATAAGTGAAAAAGATGCTATTCTCAGCAAGAATCGATTTAAGGGGAAAAGTGATTAAATCGTATGAGTTCAAGTACTTTGAACTCATCACAAAAAACGTAAATCGCTTGCGTCGGCATTATTGGTTTTCGTGACAAAAATATTTTAAAATCGCATAATTCATATGCGTTCAAGTACTTTAAACTCATCGCGAGGAAATTTTTTACGTTGGCGTAAATAATTTAGAAGGTGAAATCCGAGATACTAACATTTGCTTTGGAGAAATTTTGTGAGAAAAAGTAACCAAGATAATTTAGGAAAGAAATTTATTGGTTTCATGCTAGTGCGATGCATGTTTCAGGATTTTAATGCTAGTGAGATGAAAATGTTTTGAATTTCAGGGTAATTAACAGATAACGCCAACGAGGGATGTTAATGATGTCACGTGAAGTAACTAGGGTGTAAGGTGACGCGTATAGCGAGCACTTACAACAACTCCTTCGTCGTTTGTGACAACTTTGTACAGATGCCTTTCGTTCGTCGTTATTTGTTTCCCCTGAGATTTTGGTAAGTGGTCGTTTAAGGGTTCCAGATTTCGTTTTCATAGTTACGACTCTGACAAGTCCATCACTTTCCGGATGTACTTTTATTATTCTTCCAAGAGCCCAACGAGACGGAAGTAAATTACCTTCTATTATTAATACGATATCGCCTTCTGTCGGGTTAGGCTTCTTCTGCGCCCATTTTGGTCTTTGTTGAAGTCTTCCAAGATACTCATTAGACCACTTTTTTCAGAAGTCCTTGTACATCTTTTCCACTCTGTCCCATCTCTTAAGAAGACCAGTATTGGTTTCTAAGTAGTAGGTATTGACAATATAGGTGCACCAGTTAAAAAGTGACCGGGTGTGAGCACTTCTAGGCTTTCTGGGTCTTGTGTTAATGCACATAATGGACGGGAATTGAGACAACCTTCTATATGTGTCATTAGTGTGGTCATTTCTTCGTACGTGATTCTCGTTTCACCAACTACTCGACGCATATGATGCTTGATCGATTTGACGCCGGCTTCCCAAAGTCCTCCGAAGTGTGGTGACGATGAAGGAATGAAATGCCATTGACCGCCAGTTTCTGCTATGGCTTCATTTACTTCAGTTTTGTATGTTATTGTTGATGAAGATTGCTGATTACTTTGCTGGCGCCCACGAAATTAGTGGCATTATCACTTTATATATGTGCCACAGTCCCTCTTCTGCTTACCAATCTTTTAAATGTGGCTATGAAGGCCTTTGATGTGAGATCGATGACTACCTCAATATGAATTGCTTTGGTATTCAAGCATATAAAAATTGCTACATATCCCTTGTAAGTGCGGTTGCCTCTACCTGTTTTCACAAGTAGGTCGAATGGTCCTGCGTAATCCACACCAGTATGAGTAAAGGAACGACTGGGAGTGACTCTGGCTGTGGGTGACATTCCCATCAGCTGTTGCGACGTTTCGGCCTTGTATCGATGACATTGAACACATTTATGGATATAACCTTTATTTGCCTTTAGCCCATTAATTATCCAGTATTTTTGACGGACTACCTCCAAGGTTAAAGTGTTTCCTCCATGTAGTGTTTCTTGTGAGCTTGATCTATAATAAGTGTAGTTAACGCGCTTTTATGGGGAAGTATGATTGGATGCTTCTGTTCAAACGTCAAGTTTGAGTTTTCTAGTCTACCACCAACACGTAATACTTCGATTGAATCAGTAAATCGATTTGACGTGAGTAACCTACTTGATTTTGATAGTTCTTGGCTTTGACGTAATTTCTGGAGGTCTTCCTTGAAATGCTTCTCTTGTGTATACCTAATGATTGGTATTAATGCGTCTTCGAGTTCTTTCACAGTCAGTGAGTCACATTTTCTTGCATGTCTATCCTCCGTCAAATTGTTTATGAATCGTGTACAGTATGCAATGATACGTAGAACTTTCCATAATGAACGGTGACTTTGCAGTAGGAGATCGAATACGTTTGTATTTTGTGTACGTATTAGTGAGTGCATTGCAATCTTTTTCCTTTCTAGTTCTGTTTCTTCGAATTTACTTTCTGGATATGTGATCTCTTCACATTTCAGCCAGTATGGATCTTCCCACCACAGCGAATGGGTTTCTAGTTGTAATGGATAGATTCCTCGAGAAGCTACGTCTGCAGGATTCGCAGAGGACTTTACGTAGTACCAATTTTCCTTGGTTGTTGTTAATTGTATATCTGCTATTCTGTTTCCCACGAAGGTTTTCCATTTATGTGGATCGGCCCTAATCCATGATAGGACTATTTTGGAGTCTGTCCAAGCAAAGTAGGGAATGTTTGGAATTTCTAGGCTGACTACAGTTTCCTTTAATAAATTTGCAAGAAGATGCGCTCCACGTAATTCTAATTTTGGTAGTGTTAGTTTCGACTTCAGGGGGGCAACTTTAGTTTTAGCGGTGAGTAGCGAGACAGTCATTTTTCCGTTATGAACTGTTTTGAGGTATATTACTGCACTATAGCCTCTTTCTGAGGCATCTGAAAACCCGTGCAACTCGTATTTGTAATCGCCGTGAGAGTATCCAATCCATCTTGCTATTTTAATTTTTGTTAGCATTGATAATTCTTGTTTGATTCGATTCCATTTTTGTTTAATTTCCCCAGATAGGGGTTGGTCCCAGTTTAGGCTCTCAGTCCAAATTTCTTGAAATAATAGTTTGATAGTAATAATTATTGGGGCCAATAGTCCAATTGGTTCGAATATTTTAGAGGCTTCGGACAGCATCTCACGTTTAGTCAGAGGATCTTCATTGTTTGAAATATTCACTTTTATTTTGAAGTAATCAGTGAATGGATTCCAGTGAACTCCAAGTACTTTAATTGATTTTTCAAGATCGAAATTCATTTCTGTAGCTGATTCCCTTACTTCCCATGGTAGTTTCTGTAAGAGGTCTTTGCTATTACTACTCCATTTTCTCAAGTTGAATCCTCCGCTCGTAAGGGCGTTTATTAATTCATGACTTATTTTACTAACTTCTTCTAAAGAATCCCCTCCAGATACAATATCATCTCCGTATGTGTCTCGCATGATGACTTTTTCTGCAAATGGAAAGTCTTTTAGCTGTATCTTTGGCCACTTCTTGAAGTGTTCGAATTGCGAAAATGGTGCACTTGTGGTTCCATATGTGACTGTAGTTAATTTGTACTCCCAGATGGGTTCTTTTTCAGAATTTCGCCACAAGATTATCTGATAATTCTGGTCTCTAATATCAATGTTTACTTGGCGGTACATTATTTCAATGTCAGATGTGAATACTACTTTATGTTTTCGCCATCTGAGCAGAATTGAAATTAAATTCTGTTGTATTTGTGGTCCGATTAAAAGTATTTCATTTAAGCTTTCATGATTATTTCTTTTTGCTGTCCCATCAAATACCACTCTTAGTTTTGTCGTTGTACTGTCATGTTTTAGTACAGCGTGATGAGGTAGGTAATATGCTGTGTCCAAATTGTCAGTTGCTACGGCCATGTGGCCAAGTTTTAAATATTCACTCATAAAGTTCTTATACATGACTTCAAACGTCTTTTCTGTCTTGAATTTTTTTTCCATCTGGAGTAGTCTTGCTAATGCGATTTCTCGAGAACCCCCAAGATTGGCGGTTTCAGGATTCTTTTTAAATGGTAATCTTACTGTATATCTACCGTCAACATTTCTTCGATGAGTAGTAATGAAATGAGTTTCGCACATTACATCTTCACCTATCAAAACTGTATCAGTATTCAAGTCTTCGATTTCCCAAAATTTTCGAATTTCTTCATTTACATCTACTTCAGATATGTAGCATTGGGGTGCTATGGTGGACAAACTTTGTTTCACTTCGCCCGACAGTATCCAACCTAATTGTGTTTCTTAAGCTATGAGAGTTTCTGGAGGCCCCCGTAGTACACTGTCCATTAGTATTTTAGCAAACACTTCGGCTCCAAGGATTACATCAATTCTTCTTGGTTCATCTACATTCGGCTCTGCTAATATCAGATTCGTTGTGTGCTTCCATTCTGATCTGTTTGTAATTTTTTCGGACGGAATTACTCTCGTTAGCTTTTTAAGTACTAATGCTGTTGTTGTTGTGAGAAATGGTGATGGAAATCTTGGCTTTACTGTTAGTTCAATGCACGTTTGAATATTGTCAATCTGTGCACCTCCTACTGCTGTTACAGTGGCGTTTATTCGTCTTCTTGGCAGTTTTAACTTCTGAGCCGCTTCTTCGGTTATAAAGCTGGCTTGAGCTCCCTGGGCAAAAAGCGCTCGCATCATAATTGCATTGTTGTTTTTACCAACTGCTTGTAATATTGCAGTGGCTAACAATACAGTACACTGAGTTCTACTTTCTGCAATATGAGTTGACACTACTGACGCATTTGGTCTAGTCGATTCCCTCTCATTGGTTTCCTCATTGTTTAGCTTCCAATCAGGTTTTTGAGGTGATGAATTTACATGTAATAGTGTATGATGTTTTCTGTTACATATTCTACAAGTTTTCCAACTTTTACAATTCTGAGCTGCATGGCCCTTAACTAGGCAATTGGAGCAGAGTTTTGCTTTTCTGCTCTCTTCGTTTCTTTGTAAAGCATTCAATTTATTATATTTTTCACAAGTATAAATCTTGTGATTTGCTTTGCAGAAGCCGCATATTGATTTTATTCCCACCACGTGGTGTATTTTTACTTCATTCCTTTTGTCTAAAATTTTTGCTGGCTGAATGGTCTTTGTCAGTTCCATAGATTCTAGCACTTGAAATCTGTTTTCAAGAAAATTTAGGAATTCATTTAGTGCTTGAATCTCTCTGGGATTTTCCAATGATTGTTCGTAGATTTTTCGAGATTCTTTGTCTAGTTTTTGTATTAACTAGTAGATGAATGATGAGTGGATCCCAGTTCGTAATGTCTAGTGTTGAGTCGTGGAGTTTTTTAGACCAGCCGATGATTCTTGTAAAATTTTTGGTTGATTACAAAGTCTTCTTAGTTGGGCTGACACTAAATTTCTCGTATTATTATATCTGCGATCTAGGATTTTCCCATGCAGCGTCATAGTTTTCATTAGTAATGTTAAAATGTTGAATCAATTCATTAGGTTCTTCATTCACGTTTGCTTTTAAATAAAATAGTTTCTCGGCCTTAGTAATTGTATTATTTTTATGTATCAGTTCGATGAGTAAATTTCTGAAGGACGGCCATTTCAGATAATCGCCGGAAAGATTGGTATATCAATACGTGGAAGTTTTACTGCTGCACTTCTCTCAGTTCTAGGAGTAGGTGCCTGAATTGTTGCTAATGGTGTAGATCGACTCTACAATTTTTCTTGTAATTGAATTAATGCTTCCTGATAGATGCTTTCAGTTGCCGCAAAGACATCTTGATCAAAGTAGTCATCTTTGAAGTTTCCCAATGCCATTATACTGGTATGAGTATGCATAATCAATTCCCAGTAGTCATTCAATAGTTTAATCTTCTGTGTATAATATACTGGAGAGTGCTGTTTTTCTTCATCTGCTTTAACGTTAGCTATATTGCGTTTCAGTGTATGAATTATAGCTGCTTGCTTCTTGATTTGGTGTAACTGTTCTGAGATATTGCCTCTCGAATAAAATTTTCTACAAGATCTCTAGTCTGATCAACTTCTGTGTACTTGACTGTGGTAGTTTTCGACGAAATATTTGTGATCGGAGTTTTGTTCCCTTAGTGATTCGAGCTGTGTATTGATGTTATCGAACTCTTCCCATGCAGTGTTGAGTGAATGTAGCCGTGCCTCGCCATACTCTTTAGTCTTCCTAGCCGAAGGATCTCTGCTGATTTGCGCAGCAACCTTCTTGATGATCCTTGTATATTTTGTCTGCTCCCTCAGTATCTGATCCATGATACGACGAATTAGTAGGTTGATGATGCTTTTACCCCAACCGATCATGATTTCAAAGTAGCAGGTAAAAAAAAAATTTTTGCGTATTGTTGAAGACACTATTTAAAATCGTTGGACCCTTTGTTCCAGAAATTCAACAATAGTCTTTCAACTTTATAATTACAGCCTTTGTACCTTAATTCCAGAGTTTATATGTGCTATAATAATCTGTTACCTGAAGACCCAAGTTCTACAAGCTTGATGATTATAGCAGCGACGTTTTGCTCGAAGGACCAAAAATGTTTATGTAACAACACTGAGTTTAATTTACTATAAACATTTATTATTCAAGTTACAAAAAATAACTGCCCTCATAATTATTGATCGATCATTTTTATGTACAAAAATTGCTTACAAACATTAAAAACAAAATGATAAATTTTACACAATGCAGAGCTCATTCAGTGATTAATTTTGCTGACGCATAATATTTGTTACTGCTGCAATGAATGAACTTCGCATTGAGTAAATGAAATATGATGACAATTAGAAGTTGATTGCATTGACCCTTTGTTAAGTAGAAAATAATTATATGTACTCTGTACAAATGGGTTTAGAGACAAGATGTTGAGGCCAATTTTCTTCAGAGCTCAATAGCCACTGAGGGCCGTGCCACCATATTTTGTGGGAACTTAAAGATGTAGGTTCAATGCCCCTGGAGTTGCAATCGGCCGGGTTGTCAACAGACCGTACATGACGCCATGACGGAATATCAATTAGGTTTTGAATTTCAGAATCCTGTTTGCTACATAGGTTTTGTATTTGTTCGGATGATTGCGAATCCAAGCTAGGACTATAGATGAATCCGTCCAAGCAAATATGGAAACTTTGTCAAATTCGAGATCTGTTTTAACACGATTAATAAGCCTAGCTAAAAGTACAGCGCCACATAACTCGAGGCGAGGAAGTGTGACAGGTTTAACAGGTGCTATTTTGGATTTTGCTATCAGTAAATTTACATGGACGTTTCCTTCGTGATCTATGGCACGGATGTAAACGGCCGCCGAATAGACTTGATTGAACGCATCGGAAAATCCATGTATTTGGCATGTAGATAAGTCACTGGTGGTGCATACCCACCGTGGTATGTATATTGTGCTGATGGTACTTAATTTTGCCTTAAATTGTCGCCAGTTCTGGTCAATGTGCGCAGGAATTTGATCGTCCCATGAACATCCAGATCAGTTCCCGGGTGCCAATGGATGCCCAAAGTTTTTACAGATTCATCACTTGCGAACCGTAAAGGAAGTTGTACTTCCCTATGTTCTTCTGGGATGCTTGACAAGAGATCCGATGAATTGCTGACCCACTTCCTTAAATTGAATCCTGCTGACGATAAGAGGTTAATAAGCTGCTTTTGTATTTTCAACGCTTCCTCGATGGAATCTGCACCAGTGAGCAAATCATCAACATAAAAATCCCGTGGTATAATTCTGGCAGCTATAGGATATTTAGCAGCTTCATCGGTGGCTACCTGATGTAAGGTTTTAATTGCTAAATATGGAGCTGAATTTGTGCCGAATGTAACAGTGGTTAACTTAAAATCTTTGATGGCTTCATTGGGGTTATTTCTCCAAACAATCCTTTGGTAATTTTGATCTAGAGATTGAATGTTTATCATTCGGTACATTTTTTCTATGTCGACTGACATGGCAAATTTGTACTTTCGCCATCTAAGTAACGTTGAGAAGAGTTCCGATTGCAGCACTGGGCCTGGATGCAACTGCTCATTTAGATTTTCCCCATTAGAGGACTTAGTTGAAGCATCGAAGACAACTCGAACTTTGGTAGTTGTACTCTCTTTAATAACGGCGTGGTGAGGAAGATAATAACATTTATCTTTATTAACTTCCTTGTCAACTGCTGTCATGTGTCCTAATGATTGATACTCATTAATACAGGCTTTATATTCCTGACTAAGCTCAGGATTTTGCTGTAGTTTACGCTCTAAACTATGAAATCTTCGTGCAGCCATGCCACGAGAGTCTCCTAAGCTGGGACTTCATTGATGAAGGGCAAAAGGATTTCGTAGCGGCCGTTTGTGTCTCGAAAATGAGTTTTCTTGTAGAATTCTTCCCAATCACGGTCTGCTTTAGAATTCTAGATAGTTGTCTTCCTGAGATAAATTCTTCGGCTTCCCAAAACCGTCGCAGAAGTTTGTCCAATGAAGACTCTTCCTCGTAATACGCGTTTGCTGTTAACGCAGACGTTTTAGAGATTGTGTAAGTGCTGTTTAGGTTCCCGAAAAGAATCCAACCGAGCGTGCTATTTTGTGCGATTGGTGTTCCTGTAGGACCTTTTCGTAATCCTTCTAAGGGGATTTCTCCGTATATGTTCGCTCCTAATAGCAGGTCGATTTTTCCTGATTTGAAAAAATATGAATGGCGAGTTGCAGATCACGTACATGGCTCCATTCCTTGTTTGGAATGGTGGACGGAGGTAATATGTCTGTGATAGTGTTCACGACAAGACCATCAATCGTGCTCACCTTATTCGAGGTTGAATAAGGATGTATGTCAATTGTTACTTGTTTTTTGACATACATAGCTTCTGACTTTCCTAAGCCAGTGATTTGTATGGATGTATTCATAATGGCCAACTGCAGCTTGCGTGCGGCGGCTTGTGTTATGAACGAGACTTAGGAGCCTGAGTCAATCAAGGCTCGCAGAGTAAACATGGTACCCTTTCTTGACGGAACTTTAAGCAATGCTGTGGCAAGCAAGGCTTGTGTAGTTCTTACTGATTGACTTGCATGAAGCGAGTGAATATTAGACGTGGAAGGTGATTTACAAGGTTGAACTTGTTCTAGTGAATTTGGTGTGGCCTTGTGTCAGCTCTGTGTATATGTGCTATTCCTATGAAGTAAGGAATGATGCTTCCTTCCACATCGTTGGCATGTAAATTTGCTTGAGCTGAACTTTGAATTGTGACCTTTTGAAAGGCAGTTTATACAGAAGCTATTTGATGTGGCGATTTTAAATTTAGCATCTACATCCAATTTTACAAATTTGGGGCATTTGTATAAACGATGTTGCAAAGTGTACATCTGTCATCAGATGACGTAAAGTGAGTTGATACTTTTGAAATTTGAGCTGGTTTATTCATTAAATGTGGTTTCGTATCTGCGATTGCTTCTAGAGCTCGGAATCTTTTCTCTAGAAATTTCTTTAAAGATTCAAGGGTGGGAAGTTCGTTTACGCTATTCACTTCTTGCTCCCATAAGCGATGTGTTTCTGCTGGCAAGCATTGCACATATAAATCAAGATTGTATCCCAGAGCTTAGTGGGGAATTCCAATGCTTCTAGCTCGTAAATACATTCGGAAGATTTGTCCAGCACTGTTTTTAGTGCCTTGGCTGACTCTTGTGTCGCTTTAGGTAGATTGAACAGTATTTTTAATTGAGCATTTATTAATACTCGCTTATTGTCATACCTGTTAAGCGATATCTTCCATGCGTTGTCGTAACTCGAGTTGGTCATTCGAAGCTGACACAACAAATGTTCTGCTTCTCCAGAAATATATGATTTTAAATAATGCAATTTTTGTACTGGAGATAACGCAGAATTTGTATGCACCAGGGATTGGAATAGATCACGAAACGACCTCCATGACTCATATGACCCTGAGAATCCTGGGATTGTGATGCTAGGTAATCTCAAAAACGAGGAAGATTCTTTCTCCGTGTTTGGCTTTGATTCTACTTTTGTTTCGAATGCATCTAGTGCACATCTGAGAATACCTCGAAACGTGTAGTATTTATTTTTCACACTTGAGAACTGATCGTTGGCAAAATAAACGTATTTTTGCAATTCACTATCCTCTAAAGCCTGAGTAGCTTGGATAATTGTATAATGCGTATTCTTATAGTCGGACCAAATTTCGCTTAGGGCGATTAACCGCTCAGAAATAAGTCCTCTCGTTCGTTTTTCTACATCAGTATTGTTGTAGTTGTTAAACGATTTTTGGAATATTTTTGCAGAGCTGACTTGGTTAGCGTAAAGTTTTTGAAGTGCAGCCATGTTTGAAAAAACTGAGAATATATACCACTAGACTTTAAATCTGGCTGCAAAGGATCATAAAATGTGCTGCCCGTAGTTAGAGCGAACACGCAAATAATGAAGATATGTGATGAAAGTTATAACCCTGGTTCAAAGTCAGTATTTTCGTAGCTTAATTCTTCGGTTCACCTAGTTTACTACACTGTAACTCGCACTCCAACTAGATTTTTTTAAATTCAATAAATGCTATAATTTTTAATTAATATATAATATATAATAATATATTATAATATATATATATTATATCAAAATTACAATTATAATTTAAATTTATCTGTAAAGCTAAATTTAATATTGAATAAATGTGAAAGAATAAGTAAGATTAAATTAAATTTATGTTTAGAAAATTTTATTGTATCTGACAATGTACACACCAGCTCAGTATTAGGCACTAGATCAAATTGGTTTTCTAATTTATTCAGGTTTGGAATTTGACTATTCTTTATTCCAGTGGATATCCAGAATAAAGTGAGGTTATTAATTCTAACTGCAGTCGATACCCACAGAAAGAATCTTTATTCGGTCGAGACCCTTAATAAAGTGGTTTATATTAGTAAATTTCTTATTCGGTCGATATCCGCAATAAGAATCTTTATTCGGTCGAGACCCGTAATAAAGTGGTTTATATTAGTAAATTTCTGATTCGGTAGATACCCGCAATAAGAATCTTTATTCGGTCGAGACTCGTAATAAAGTGGTTTATGTTAGTAAATTTCTTATTCGGTCGATATCCGCAATAAGAATCTTTATTCGGTCGAAACCCGTAATAAACTGATTTATGTTAGTAAATTTCTTATTCGGTCGATACCCGCAATAAAAATCTTTATTCGGTCGAGACCCGTAATAAAGTGATTTATGTTAGTAAATTTCTTATTCGGTCGATACCCGCAATAAGAATCTTTATTCGGTCGAGACCCGTAATAAGGTGGATCAGATTAGTAAATTTCTTATTCGGTCGATACCCGCAATAAGAATCTTTAATTTGATCGCTACTCAAAATAAAATCTTTAATCTAGTCGATACCCAGAATAAAAATAATTATTTGAACTGTCAATTAAATAAAGTATTTAAACTGTTGGTAAAATTTATAGCACTTGGAAATAACACTGGGAAATGTTAATTAAATTTAGAGCACTTGGAAATAACACTAGGAATTAGAATACCAACTTGATCACTGCACTGTCAAACTGCAAAAGAGAACGAATCAAGTCAGATTCTGATTTATATAGCCATGGGTTGCTCATGGCAACAAAGAACGGCATTCAAAGGCGCATGGCATATTGGCATAGCAGCTGCACTTCGTTTTCTATTGTTTAAAATCAAACAAAAGAACGAAAAAAAAAGTGTTTGTTAATTCTATTCAGTAAGAAATATTCATTGCCTACTGAATTTTTTCTAAATAGATTTTCATTTTCAACATACCAAGTGCAAATGCATTGTACTACCCGTGTACAGTTGTTTCTGGCTGGCTCACTTCAATGCAGCGTTGATAATTTGAACTTCTGATGATAATTTGCTTTAGATCGTTATAAAAATTACCATGCGTGAATGCAATGTACTGCCCGTGGACAGTTATCTGGCTCACCTCTCTGCGAAATTTTTACAATGAATTCTGAACAATATGAAAACTAAATATTCTGTTTTTATGAATTTTTTTTGTGCATATTATGTGCTACATAAATATATCATCAGTATTGAATGTAACTGCAATGTACATACATATATTGAAATAAACTACCACTAATAAATAATTTTTAACTCTGTCATTTTTGTAACTATATAAGTAATAATTAATATTAAATTGCAGGTCCCTTTTGACGTCTATTAATATTAACGAATTTCGACATATTTCAATTTAACGCCTATGCTGAAAATAGAAAACCCGAAATGGTGTTAAATGTCTATACAACCTGTTTAATATTTTTTATTTATATATATAATAAAGTATGAAAAATCGATATGGTGTTAATTATCATCCCTACTTGACTATTATTTTTATATTTCCAAGTATACAACCAGTAAAATCGAATAGATGAATATTGTAACCACGAACGGAAAAGTCCGATAGGATAACAATTTAAGTTATCCAAATGGTTGGACAGGACACTATTTAACACCGAATTGGTGCTATTTTAACACCGATTTTTTTACTGTGTTGGTACTTGACCAGTACTATATGCAGTTTCTCAGCTCATCACTTTTAGCGCCACCATAGCATTTCTACAATTTCAACCTGTAAACAAGGTGGTTACCCCGCCCAAATTAATAAAAGTAGATTGAAATCTCAGGAGGATTTCAGAAAGCATCAGATTTCCCCAATTGCATATATGTGCATTGGCCTCTGGCAATATTACAACTCACGTGCCACAAAATAAACGTTATTATGAAATGACTCATTGGATATAATGGTCTGCCACGAAACGCGCCATATATTGCCGTCCGTATTCTAGCAGAAAGGACTGATATCCGCGCGTTTCTTATGCCACGGAATTTTGGTGCGTCTCTATGTGAACGCACACATTGACACTGATATTTTTCTAGCTATAGCGCGTTCTTTGCACGTTTGTGTGACTACTTCTTCTGAGTCACAAACGCCCGTGTGGAAGCAGCCCTATTCTCCTTTCTTTTGATTAAAAGGAGATTTCATTTCGGTTTGTTATTGAATTTTCAATTTATTGCATAAATATTTTGAATTGTTTGTTAGCCGCACGGAAGAGCACTGATTTTTTCAAAATAATATTAATTCTTCGCTAATTTCACGCGCGCATTTCCTCACTGTCAGCAAATTCCATATTTTCAAGCACGACTTGCGACAGTGAAGAAATGTTAGATTAGCAAGAATTATTTTACTATAATTGTAAATATAAAGAGGAAAATTTTTAATAAAGTGATCAGTTTGTTTTCAGTCATATATCTGCATTTTTCTTTATATATCTAACCCGTTACTTTTCAGATTAATTTTCTGGTGTAGTGGTTTATGTACCGCGTACACCCCATCAAATAACAGCCAGGGTTTAAAACCTTGACTGCGACTTCCTATACGTGAAATAAAGGAATTTTACAGTTACATTTTGGGGATGATTGAAATTAGTCTAACTAAACGATTGAAATAGTAGCACTTGTGTTTACTAAATTACTATCAGCTGGACACTTTGGTGGTCTTCAATAGCGGATACGTAACCTTGTTATGTTAGTTCTTGTGCGATTCTATGAGTAAATTATGTATGAATTAAAAGTCTCAGCCGATGTTAGTAATTTTTGAAATTTTACTTTATTACTCATTCATTTTTACAATAAAATTTTTAAAAATAATTTGAGCCTTAAATCTATGAATAATTTTGCGTTATTACATTTCGACCTATGTGTCTGAATTTACTTACTTACATCAAAATAGAGCAAGACATAATTTTTATATTTTCTATAAAATTACTGAAAGAACTGTTACGATATTATTGGAATGTTTAAGTACGGAGCCCAACTTATTCATTTGAATAATGTTCAAAGCATTTGCTAACAAATTTAATTCTGGTTTTGAATTGCGTTTAATCCCCCCACCCAGGCTGCATAATTATAAGATTATTAGTTTTTGCTAAGATTAGATTGTCAGTATTCAAAGCCATAAATTGCCCAAAAGTATTTAATTGCCTTTGAAGAACTTAAGCTGTAAGTCTTCAAAGTTGTACCCATTCTTCTTATGACGTAAATACATCCTTTGAAATGGTTTTCACCCGCAATTACTAATAAAGAAAATATCTTTGAAATAAGAAGTTTAGAGCCATCTGGGCTACCATTATACCCAAGTGACCAAGTTAAGTTATTCAAAGATGTGTTCTTCTTCGTTGTAAAGGCAGAATATTATTTCAAGACTATTAAACCACCTTCGGGATATTCTCATCTCTTCCCAGTGTTACACAGACCAATACATAGATAATCAGAAATGGTAGCGAGTTAGATTTCTCTGATTTCGTCAGTGGAACAATGGCAACAAACAAGGGTTAAATGGGCTGGCAGTTTTTTCGAACTAGTTGGCAAGCTTATATTTGTGGCATTTTATTATTCCCTTTGTTTATTTTGTTCATCTCCTTTATCCGAAATACCAGAGAAATATTACAAAGAGATTCCCTAAATTTCCAAAATTCCTCATATGATATATTTTGAATTCATATCACAGTAAAGTTAGTAGGTATATGTATTTTAAAATCGCAGATTTCCACATCGACTCGATGTTGATTAATTCACAAACCATAATTAGAGACAAACTCTGGGTACGAAGCGTGTAGGAACAAAGTGTAAGGGTAAGTATATATTGAAACTTTTCATGATGAAAGTTTTTCTATTCCGGATGTAGACTTTTCTGTAAATAAAACTTTTCTTGTTTTGGGTACAACGCTTGTTATAGGATTTCCAATTTTACTTGGCTTTTTGATTTTTTTTTTTCGGTAATTATTAATTTACAGAGCGAGAAAAATTTCGTCCAGGTACTCTTAAAATTCATGATTTGCTTTGTTTTGGTATCACCATTCACGTGGTTCAGACGCTCCCTTCGTCTGAAAACTGCTGACATGCGATTCCATGTATTGCGATTGTGTTACGATGCGACCCGCACGCGGAGGTGGCGGTGGACGGGGTTGAAAAGTAGTCTGAAATAAAAAAGAAAAATTATATATCATTGTGTGCTATACATAAATTTTTACAAAATTATCACCACAAAACAGGTCAGAGAAAATTAAAGTGTAGGAAAACTATATTTTCACATTTCCCGACTAAGCCAGGCGCGGATGTAAGAAGGCGGGCAATGGGCGCAATTCCCCCACTCCCATGACCATTCTTCGTGTTTACAAGAATCATAAATCATAAAGTCCTTTTCCTCAATCAACTCGAATCTACCTCTTTACTTGATCATGACATACTATTTTTATACCCTCTAGATGAAATCTATAGGGTATACTACGCTTGTCATTCCGTTTTTAACGCACAGAAATAATGATGATAGAGCAAAAGAGCAAAATGGATTGGACACCCACGCATAATATTAAAAGTTATTTTGATTTGTGATTGTCCGTCCGTCCGTCTGGCTGTGTGTCTGTCTGTACGTCTGTGCGCGCGATAACGGTTCTCAGGTGAAATCAAAATTTAAATAACTGATCGCGAGTATCTGTATCGTGGATACTTACATCTTAGAACTACGGATAGCCACGATTGCTTTAGATTGACAAGAAAAAGTGTTAATTCCAAGATCCGTGCAGCTATGCGTAGGTATTACAGCTCGAAGTTTGACTATAATCTGTCATCGAAGAAGCTTTGGAGTAATCTGAAGAATGCAGGCGTTTTTGGTAATGAAAAACCGAGTTGTGACCTTAGTCCGGCGGAAGTAAATGCTCTTTTCACCTTTTTGCACTGTGCAGTCGCGGCATTCAATGTGTTACCTGCAGACATTGGAAGATCGGCAGATCAGAGTGCAGGATTCAGTTTTCGCTCCTGAAAAAGTCGCTAGTACCTCCATAAAATCGAATGCTATCAGCCCGGATAAAATATCCCCTAATTTTCTTAAACTCATTCTTCCATGGATTGTCTCTCCCATTCTTAATATTTTCAACACTTGTCTCACTATTTCTAAGTTTCCTGCAACATGGAAAATTGTGAATGTATTACATAGGTAAAACATTCACAATTGTCCATGTTGCAGGAAACTATAGAGCTAAATCGAAGTCCGCCGAAAGTCCAAACCAAAAGGCATCCTATGTTTTCTATCTAAACCTCTCGAGAAGCTGCTGTACTCACAGGTCCTGGAATTCTTTAACACTTTCGGTCTTTCGACATCCTACAGCTGTGAAACTGCTATTTTGAAAGTCACTACCGATATCCGTAAATGTCTGGAAAAAAATTGGTTGACCGTGTTGACCCTATTGGACTTTTCCAAGGCTTTTGATAGCGTGCACCACACTAAGGCTCTGTCGAAACTTTCCACTAATTTCAATTTTACTTTCCAACTTTCTTACTGAGAGATATCAACAACTGAGTGTTGTCGACCACCGGTTTACTACCATTCTTTTCAAGCTTTACATAAACAACCTCCCTAAAATAGTATAGTAAAAAACATCTTTACGCCGATGATGTTCAATTATTGAATCCCAATAAATCTCATGCAGTGGCAATTTATAGACAGACCTTGGACACAACCGACATCCCCCCCCCCCTATTGCTCTAAACTCTGTCAATTTGACGTATGTCAACGCAGTAAAGAGTCTTGGAGTTCTTCTTAACGCTTTTATGAGTTGCTGTGACCAAGTTAATAGCAGCTTTGCTAAAATTTATACCCGACTGCGTCGGTTGTGGTTATCTGCTGATATACTACGTACTATGCGTATGAAGTTTGTAAAAATTTGACTCCAACCTTATTTTACAGCGAGTTGTTTAATATTCCCACATTTAGATTCTACATGCCCTCGTCAGTTAAATGCAGCTTTTAATTATCGCACGATATTTATATTTGGGATGAGATGTTATGACCACATCTCACCTGTTCGATATGCTTTGTGTGGCTGCTCCTTAAATAGAGCATCGTATTTAAATCCGAAAACAAATTATATTTTTACACAAGTTAATTTGTAGCAAAATGCCATCATAGTTCAATGACGAACTGACCTTCATTCATTCTACAAGGAACGTTAATATCTTTATTCCGCGTCATAGATATTCCGTCTATGAAAACTCCTACTTTGTTCAAGTTGTACGTATTTGGAACTCAATTCCAGCAGTTATACAGAGGACGAGCGATACAAGAGTTTTCAAGAGGTTTTTTTTTAGTATTTTCCACTTGATGGTTGATATTGTGGTTTTCCGGGTCTGGTTTCCAGTAGTCCTGCCACGTGTGTGAATGCGATTTAATTTCGTTCTATATAATTTCTTTTTTTCTCAATTTTCTCCATATTTGCTTAATTATCTTAACTATAATTATACTTACGTATTTCTTTGCTTTTGATTGAATTTTAAATAAAATATAGCTATTGTCTATTTTCCGTTTTTGGTATGATATAGCTATTTCCTCATTAGTAGATTAGTCGATTACAAAAATCATTATCAACTCATTGCTAACCCAAGCTGTCCAGTATATATTTTTACAATCTCAAATCAAATATTTCTCACAATAAAGCGACAAATCAGACAAAATAGAAAGAAAATCTGCAAACGACAATGATTCACTGGAAAAATTCTTCGCTGTATTTTGCTTGCTCTTACAAAGTACGCAGTAAGAAAAACGAAAATATTTCATACGAGTTTTTACTAGACACCAAGTTTGCATCGGGGCATGCTAGCATCCAAGTGTTGAGGCGCAACGTTAGGAAATGTCTCACCTGAAGTGTGACACTGATCTCTAAAAATTTATGCACTTCGAAGTGTTCTTGCGCTTCTTTACAGTTTGAAACCTTGCGCATCTTTCTTGATTTGTAACACAGATCAAGAGCCATTAACGGATTTCTTAGAAGAGAGCATTCACAAATATTAGCCGTCGCTGGTCGAAAACTTGGATCCACACCTGACTAAAAGCTGAACTAAAATGCCCTTACAGTATGGCGAACGCGCTCTTTAAATTAAACAGACGTGCCCAAAATAATATAAGGCATTTGTAAGGAACTTTCGTTAAGTTTAAGTGTCATATTTTCCGTAAGTAAAGTGCGGTAAGAGCCGCTCATTACTTACGTACGCTTGTTTATCCAATGATATTAATGTAATATGAATGAAATCGGTAATATTCTTATTTTATGACAAAAGAAGAATTTGAATAGATGTGGTCCCTTCTAAGGGAGAATTTTGGGAAGCAGCTAAAAAGTGAGATATTGCTTCTAGAAGTGCTGCCAATTTTTTTCAGATTCTTTTTATATTTTTTATATAATGTCCACAAAAGCACAAATCTTCAATTAAATCAATTTCGATAAGATAAATTGTTCTTTTACCACTTTTTAAAATTTTAAATATTAAATGTTAAGATAATAACAATTGCGGAATGTGACGTCTGTTTAGGACAAAAATGTCAAAAATTCGGAAGAAAACTTCTCTCTCGTTGAAATTCGTAACATTCTTTACGGACGTTTTAATGCAGCCTTAACGCAAATAAGCCAATGCATTATACATGAGTAAGCGACGTACATTGAAGCAAATAGGACGGAATTTGTACGAACGAAATTTTTCCATAGCGAGATTATTATAAAAATAAAAAATTCGAAGTAATTCTTACCAAAGTACCGGTGTGTAGGTAATGTTGCATTGATTAAATTTGAGCAATGTAGTAAGTAATGTCCCACATATACTGAGTTTGTATCTCTCTTCACCTTTTATAAATGATTTTTGTGTTAAAAAAACGTATATTGATGAATTATAGTTACGAATTTTTCGATAGTATTTAGAGATTTCTTCCAAGATTGTATGGCTTGCTTTCAGATCTTCTCTTTGAGCTAAGGGCGATGGGTGATGTTCAGCTATGTCAAATAAAGAGTTATTTCACATCAAAACCCATACAACGGTTAAACATAGAAAATTGAAATGTTCTCATGAAATATGTAAAATATTATGCTCAACCGTTTAAAAGAAAAAAACAGCTCGCCCGCACCAACATAAATTCCTTTGTACACAAACTAGAAAATCACGAATTTCAAAGATATTCGGGCGAGAAAGGTCTGCTATAAAGTTTCTTACAGAAGAAAAGAAATAATACCATTAATTATGACTCAGCAAGAGCTTTCATTTGATATCCCACATGGCTTAAATGGGACAACCCCAAGGGATGTAGTTACCACCTTACCCCAAAACCTCCAAAATTGTAAATATTTTATACTCCATCGGAAAGCTTCCCTATCATTCATTCTAAATCAAAAAACATCCTTACTGTCCTAAAACTCTTCCTAAAATCTCACGAATGGCACTTTCAGACACTCAGGCACAAGTTATTTATTCAGCCGCTTGTGAGTAGATAAAAGTTATTTAAAAATGAACTGAATTTAACTATATTAATTTTTGTCGATGATTTTCTCATTAAATTGGACTCCCAAACATCGAATCTAATAGCACTCATACATAACAGTACCCAAAGGAAATATAAAACCCGGTTTTCAGCAGAATTACTCAATAATATAAATATTTAGTAGTAGATTTAAGAAGGACGAGCAGGAGCAAGAAAGGTGTAATCATGCGAAGTATTTTGGGCTTATGAAAGGGAATACGTTTTGGGAGGAATATTGGCAATACATGAGTCTTCGCAGGAATGTTGAATCAGCACTGTGTGATATTTTAAGAGGCAAAACTTCCGCTGGGTATACTTTCGCTTAACAAGAAGCTCGCTAAACAAAGTTTTACCTAAATACTTTATACTAAACTTATACAGAGCAATATGTTATACAGAGAGCTTTATTTTTCTGATACCATCAATTTTCTCTGTTCTATGACACACAGTTTTTTCGTTTTTTCATTGAAACAAATTCCGATCAATTTCCTTCGATATGTGAGGAGTAATTTCCGAAAGCTGACAGAGGGGGAAAAGAGATTTAAAATAAACAAAACGACTGCTCTGTAGATTGTGGTTCAATATATTCTGTCACATTTTCAGAAAACACTATGCTAATGTAGTGATAGAGTACATTTCAACATAGTTGATAATTTCCCTATATGCGCAGTAGGTACCAGTCGTCTTCAGCTTTAAGATATTGCGGACAAGCTAAGAGGAAATGAAATGAGTACCTACACTGTAAAAGTAATAAACACGCCTTCGTATCTCGTCTTTAAATGATATTTATCCACTTCTTCTTCTAAAATAATGCATAAATCCAAAATCATTCCCAGTTTTCGACCGAAATTTTTTAAACATTGCTCTGAGCAAGAACAGGAAGTTGATATAATGCCTAGAGCCCATAAAATTCCATAGTTTAAAAAAACCATAAAGTTTCTAAAGTTACAGAGAATATAGAGTACAGAGAGTAAGTTAAAGAACCCACAAGAAAAATAATCTTAATTCTAGAACATGCACATAAAAAGTAAAATAATTCTTCATAAAATAGTTCTCATTTTACAAGTACCAGACAACGCGTCACTACATTTGTAATATGTAGACTTCCTTCGTGAAATCTCAACTCCGCTCCCAAGAAAGCAAAAAAACTAGATCAGCACTTTTAATCTAAGGTCAGAAGAACAACGAACAGTTTTCAATTGTTTCCCATTCTTTATTATAATTCTCGTTTAATGATATTAAGCACCCGGAAAGAGAAAAGCATGGTACATCTCTTATCAGTTAGTATAAGTCATCAGCACTCAATAAATTTTTGGATAACTAGTCAATCAACAATCGGCGATTGGGCGATATTTATTGCTCGTCGAGACCAACGGCGTCGAGTATTTACGAATAGTTTTAGTCGGACATTTAAATTATTGTGAAAATAGATTAAGGTGAAAGTGGATTCCTTTCTTTAATCCCAATGAACCCAAGCCATACTCATCTATTTCTTACAAACATCCGACGCGATTTAAATTTGTCTTAAATCATAGAAAATGGAATTTATTTGAAAAATAAAATAAAATTTGCACGATATTTAAAGAAACGTAAAAGAAAGTGGTGTCGTTGAATAGAGTCTCTGTTTTCCACATCCCTTCCTTTGCTTCTCACGTATTAAGGAAAATAATTAGGAATCCTCAAGTTCCATACATGATATTGATATGATAGTGATGCCGTTCCTAATGCTCAGTAATTATTCCAAGTATTAGCACTAGGACCCATACTGGTATTTATAAGAGTCAAAAGCTTTCGAAAACTAAAATCGGAAATTTTGAAAAATCTATAGCCAGTTACATAAGTGATTAGGTTTCCATTTACGAAATATCATAAAATATCGTATAAGCTTTTGCTATTTTAATTTGTACATAATTTTGGAAGTTGTTCATACAGATAATGATTGCCTTTGTGTAGCATTTACAAGACCTGCAATGAAAATCAACGCTCCACATGTGCGCAAGAAGAAAACGGATTGTGGCACTTTATTGTCAACCTTCTCAACAAAGGATATCGATTCAGAATGGAAATTTCTGTCCTACAGTTACTCATATATTGCGCTAATTTTCTTTCTTTTTTCCTGAAGGCGGTAAGATTTCTTGAGGCACTGTCGAGATACAGATAGGCTCTATTAAAAGAAGGTTAAACAAATTACAAGAGCTGAAGTACTTCGCGTTATGGCGGTATATACTTTAGAATGTTTTGAGTAAAAGTACCGGGACTTGTAGTTGTACTAAAAAAAAATTTAAGTCCAGGTACTGGTACTAATACTTAAGTTCCAATGTACTTAAGTACTCTACAGGTCTGAAGTTAGATATACATTTTAGATCAATTATTTACGTTTTTATTAAGCACTAATAAAGAGATAATTAAAGCCTGTACACTCCTTAGTTTGCGGCTTTTTCCTGCGAACTTATTTAGCACCTGTTGCGCTGTTAGTTTGTTTTTAATTATCTCATTTTCAATGTTTATGAATGCCATGTTCGAAAACCTCTCCTGAAGCAGTTGCTCTTAAACAAGTTTTAACACAATTGAAAAGCTTCGTTTACCGCCGGCAGAAATCTTTATTAATTTCTGTTTACAGTCTTTCTAAATTTACTACAATGCTCTTGTTTTGGAACATATTACTTATTATTTTTGTTTCATCCTGTAAGGTGGAAATGTCTTTCCACGTTTCAGGTACAACTTAATAAATGAGTCAACTGACTGTGCCAAAGGTAGATTTACAAACCTATTTTTGAAGTTAGTGATAATATTGTTCATCACTTTTTTCTAAATATATATCTTCCAATATTAGAATGGCCTTGGCCTTGTATATGATGGAAAGTCTACTAAATTACTTTTACCTAGAGTGATTTTTACCAGAAAGTCTTGTGCTCTCTCCAGTTGCATTCATCTTTTCGAAACTCGAGTAGGTTATAGACAAATTTAATGTTTTTCTGTGAATTTCTCGGTTTCCCGAATTGTTTATTGTCTAGAGTGCTAATGTAGTTTTATTCCATAATGTAGCGTAATAAGAATATTATTGAAGTTTTTAATTGTGCGGTAAACATTTCTTCCTTATAAATATAATAAGCCTTATTACTGAATCCGTTGGGATTAAAATCGTAAAAGCTTTTCCGAAAAATTAAACAAAGTTTTATGAAATTTTCAAAATTTCATTGATATCAACGGTTATCAATTAAAATTTCCACACAACTGTCAAAATATTTCTGTATGATTTCTCCTACGGATCAGGCCTTTACCAAAATTCAGTGGAATCAGAATAGTTTTTAAAATTTTTAAAAAGATTTTAATAGGTTTCCTTAAAGAAAAGAACTCGTTAAAGCCTTTTCGATTCCGATCCAAACGGATTCAATTTAATTAGGCCTAAGATTGTACGAATTAACGAAAGTTTTTTGGAATTATTATAATTTCCTGGGAGGGCCAGTCAGCATTCTGGAAGATGCCGGGCCGGGCCCACCCGGGGTCCTACCTAGTTACGCCAATGGTCTCTCACCGTATCACCCCGATTTAAATTCAATTGAAAAAATTTGGATTACGGTTAAATCCAGGGTTGGTTCCAGAAATGCAACCTTCAAATTAAAGTAAAGATGATGTTAAGCCTCCCTATACAAGGTAAAGTGATGTCAATTTGCAAATCAATTTTTTTTCTTTTCAGAACAAAGGTAAGTCTACATCTGTTGCATGTTAACTCCAATATGTCTAACTTTATCACGTACGAACTTATTAATCGCGCGTGCATTCCTCGTAATAATATGACTGAACATTTTTGTTGCTTACGTTTCTAAGCATGTTTTAAAAAAACGTCTATATACTTAGTATCTAAGTTTTTTGTTCTATTCAACTTTTTTTAATTTTTTTTTTCTATGTTGCATGGTATTTTTTCCGGTGTGTTGTTGATATATCGCTTTAGAGCCAAAAAAATCATAACAATTTCTTTATATTTCAAAATGTTGAAATTAACAATAATTAAGAATATTAAAATACTCTAAAATCTGGAATGGAATTTACTTCTGTACGATAAATTTTACTGAAACGCAATGTCAACATTTCATTTTTCTAACAGTGTACCCCAGCGCAGGTAAACAAATCATTCTCACAAACTTTCTCATTTGTAAATAAATTAGTCTGCAGCTAACAGTAGGTAGAGGTGGTTGCTATAGAGGACTGTTTTTTTTTTATTGTATAGGAAATTTCTATATAGGAGAGAAACTTTTCATTAATATTTATAAAAAAAATTGCATACATACATGATGCATGTTGTGTATGGATAGCAAAATGTCCGAAATTATTTTTTTAGAAAATTGCCCAAATACTTCCCATGCGCAAAAAAATATCAACTGACTAGAAGAGGCTTCTCTAAAGCATAAATGACACGAAGCAGTAGTAGTGACACCTTTGAATAAATAGTAACTAGTAAGGAAACGGCATATCGGGTAAAAACCTAAGCCACTCGGCAAATGTATTTGTGTTCTGTGTTTGTTTTCGTTTCATCATGGCAGTAATGAAATGATGATATTTTGCAGAGGGTAATTTTTTATAATCCAAATTGCTATGTAAAATAAACAAATTTTTGTCGCCCCCCTTATTTTCAGATAATATTTCTTGGCGTTGCCTTTGTATGACTGATATAATTTAGGCACAACTACAATTCAAATGTAAACAAAACAAACCAGCATTGAAAAATGTTAAATTTGTTGCCATGGCTGTTTATTTTTATTAATATTTCAATTTTATTCTGCTTTAAACACTATAATTAATTAGTGAAGCTATTAAGTTTACTTGAAGAATGATTTCCCACGACAATAACGACGTTTGTTTCTGCAGCACAGCACAGCGCACTTCATTACGGTTATTTAAGACTCCGGAGTATGTACTATATAAAATATCGTTCACAAAAGAAAATTCTCACACTTATTTCACACTACTATTAAGTAAAAATCCTGTTAAATTATACATTTATCACAATATCGCTAACTGAAATCCGAACATCTTTCATAAAATATAAAATGTCAGAAATGTTTAACTGACGCAAAGTAGACAATAGGCCCTCTTGTCATTTCTCCCCACCCCCTCCCGACCGTATGTCATACTATCATTGAATTGCTTAAACACATACACTGTATTCGCACGATAACCCGCTTCCTTATTAGTTATTTATTCCATGAGTGAGATAAGCCAATTTTGTGCTTACTAAACTCCTTCGTGTAAGACTCGAGGGATAGCAAAGCAAGCATCGAGTATGGTTGATCAGAAGACGTGCGCTGAGAGCAACTGCTTATCTTAAAGCTATGTGTCTAGGAAAATATATTATGTGTGAACTTAAACATTGAATGGCGACAGTTTCTTGCAAGTTTATTATTTTATTTTATTTGTACTTACAAAAGCCGTTGGCGACCGTCGGGACTTCGGTGTGCCATCCGGAGAGGAAATGTCAGAACCATTATCTGGTGCCACCCAATGCTCCGTGAATTCACTAGCTGATCTTGCTAAACTTGGATGACTAATTGAACGCACAACAGATCGTCTTTCGTATCCCTCCTCGTCATAATACCTCTGCGGATATAGGGAGCTGGCATCAGAAATATTATCCCTGTGATCAGGTCTACCAAAATCGACAGTTACTTCTGACATTGATCTCATATCAACATTATCGGACGGATATGATGATCGAGAAGTTCGCCGTGATCTTGGTTGAAATTGGTAACTGGTTTCGGACATTAATGGTAAAGGATCGTTTTTTATTGTACGAACACTAGAACCACCATCACTATCATATTCATAAAGAGTTGGCAGTGAGCTCCTTCGTGATCTAGTGTCCCAAGGCTCCTTTTTTTAGATCGTCGATGAGCACGCATTCCAACGTCGTCCTCAGGCAGAGCTAAATTCTTATTATAACATCCCAGGTTTGTGACTCGAAGATATTTTCGTAACGTGTATCCTTTCGGATTCGTTCAAAATCTTCTCGTACAACCGCTTCCGTTAACATAGTTCGCAAGGTTGACTGTGGTCGTAATGATTTCTTTCCACTTGGTTTTATCCTCGTAACTGATTTGTCTAGATAGTGGATGAATACTAGAATGCAGGGAGCTAGAATCGTCAATTTCAACTCCATCAGGTTCTTCTAAAATACGAATTAGAACGTCCCAGTTTGGAACCGTTTTATCTTCAGGAGGTATTTCAATTGGTTTCATATTTCCAACCAATTGCGGACTAGTTAATTGTTGCCCGCTTTCATTAATATATTGCGTTGGAGGAAGACTGAATACCGATCTTTCCATTTTAGGTGTCAGCGTTAAACCAGAGGCGCTAGAGATATCAGAAAAGTTCTCCCATTGAGCTTGATTTTCTTCGTTTGGATAATTTCGGATTGTGACATCCCACGTCGGATCTGGAATCGGTTTGGCTTTGTATTCTGTGATTCTTCGTTTATGACTTTCAATATCTTCTATTGTTTTCTTTCTCAGTTATTGTTCTCAAGAATACATCGTCAACTGTATGAGAAGATATTTGCGGTTTTTTGACAACAATTGGTGGTTCTGGAAGCCGTCCTTGATACAAGTGAGACGAGTCAACCATTTCGCCAACCGAGTGAGTATCAGTCATTTCAGTACCTAAGGAAACAAGGCTACGAGTTTCACTAACTGGTGGTCCATCCGCATAATCGGTAGGCCAGGTATCTCTCTCATGATGCTAAAATGAAAATAAGAGCAATTTTGAAAATTTGGCAATATAATCAATCTGCTAATGAAATTTACCGTCTCATGCTGTCTTGTATATACAGAGAACATAGGAGGTGGTGGTGGTTGTGATTTTGGAGCAGTATGAATTTCAGGAATATATTTAAATTGAGTATGAACAACTTCTTGCGGTAGTGATTCCATAGTAATAACACTTTCTCGATCTTCCAGCGTCTCCATTATGGTTGACAGATTGTTCCGATCAAGTCGACTAGTAGCAACGCTGTCAGTGTCTGATGTTATTGGTGATGGTGGTGCAGGCGATTTCTTAACTCTAACGTGAACATCAAATTTAGGCGATGGTTCCGCAACAGCAATTGTGTGCCTTGGCGTCAAAGACGCATGAGCAATTGCATTAGCTGCTTGAAACTCTTGAGTATGACCATAGTGTTCGCTATAAATACTTGAGTTGTCTTGAACAAAACCGTGGTTTTCAAAAGATGGCAGTGATCTAACAGAAGTAAAAGTTAATTAAGACCGGATTGTTTGTCTATTTTTTCTGTATGCTCACCCAGTATCATGGCCTTCTGTATCAGAATTATCACTTGGATAGTCAGAAGAAACTAAAGCTCCATCGCTTCCCGTGGAACTATGTACAGCAGCAACTGGAGGATGAGCACGTGGTATTTTGAGCCCTTCGAAAGCGGAAATATTTCCAAGACTACTACCACTCATTTTCGTTATTTCTGAGCCAGTTCCCATTGACATTGGAAGTCGACGAACCACCGGTATTGGCCTTCTGCGGAGACAGTAGTACGAAACTCCCAGGCCAAGTAGTAACAAAGTCAGAAACATTATTGCGCAGATAATGAGCAAGATTTGAATTCCTTTGAGCGGAGGTTCGATAATTGAAGCAGGTATGACTCCAGTCACGCTGTGGAAAGAAGAAATTCCTTAATAAGCAGGTGCGCAGAAGGTTTTTATAACAAGTAACTAAGTATTTTATTACATAGGAGCAGGTAACCCAGCGGCTGGGGGAGCAAGTGGTGGTGGGTAACGGCAAACAATTGTAATAATTTCATCACCATCTATTTCCAATCCGGGGTGAAATCTTACAACTATATTGTTAGTAAAAACCCGTTGGGGGTCCTGAAATGAAAAATAATTTTTGTAACAATGTGAATGTTAATATGTTTGGCTTACTTGTTTTGTTCCACATCCTTTCAGTGGAAGCTCAAGACGGTAACTTAAGTCTCCTTTTCCCAAAACTTGACAGGCGCTATTCCGGTCAAAATCGGCATAAGCAATTCCGAAAAACGGCTCGTTGAATTTCAAATCGACCTGAAATAAATTACCAGAAATGCAATACATATCTATAACTAAATACATTATTCCAAACAAAACAAAACAAATATTTGAAGGCGTACAAAAAAGACTATATCATTGTGAACTTTGAGAAGGCTACTTAAATCTCTCTTTCATACATCTAAACAGCTGCTATCCGTTATTATGTTCAAAGTGATAAAACTGCTCTGCTTTTCTGCTACTCTGTACTACCAACAACTGACCGACAGTCGAGTCTAAATTGCATTGGTAAAAACAGGAACACGTCACATCGTTTTCCTCGCTCCGTCCATTTACCCGGTCAATATTTTTAGGTTAGTATGCAGCTCTTTTAGTCGATAGCCTATGAGAATATATTCTCACCGACAGAATTAGTTACAGATAAATTTTTGTTGTGCGCGGTAAGCCTTAAAAAATGCTAAGAAAATCATCTAAAGCTTCAGGTAAGAGCTGGTTTTACGGTGATATGTAGCCCCCTGAATGTTATTATAGCATATCCGAGCAACGGATAACTAAGGAAGCATCTTTTCCTATTTTTTCCACACTAATGAAACATTTAGGAATTTCTTCGGAAATGAATTGAATATTTTCAGCTAACAGGGCCTTTGTAATTAAATACAAATCTGACATTAATAAAATAACACTGATTTCTATTTATGAGCTCTTTATGAAGACTGTGCTGACAGCATAGAGTTAATGAATTATGAAACGAAGTGCATCACTCTTTTCTTATATGCTATTCAAATTGCTCGTTTTTAGGGTTCCGTACCCAAGGGTTACAACGGGAACCCTATTACTAAGACTTCGCTGCCCGACCATCACCAGGTTGTATCTCATGAACCGTATTAGGTAGACAGTTGAAATTTTAACAAACTGTGTTTTTCTATTGGCGATTTAACAACAAAGATTAAAAATTAAATTAAATTAAAAATTACAGGGGGCCCCATACAAGAAACGTGAACGATGGGTCAGAACCCTTCGTACGCGAATCCGACTCGCACTTGGCCGGTTATTTATTAATAAACAGAGAAGAAAAATTATGGCAAAGACCTTAAATTGCAACGAATGATGAATCTATTTCTCACGTTGGCAGTAACTACATAGCTAATGAGATCATAGTTTAACTGCGAGACGCCTAAGGAATTCAGGATATAGAATTAATTACTCAAAGTTCGTTAAAAATTCTTCTATGTCTATTTTTGGAAGACCAGAAATATTATCATTGATCCCTCCCATTCCCCCGGGAAACATAAAATAGCAACCGTAGCTCACCGTTCGGTCCATTTTCCCAGCTTCAGTCGTCAGCACATTGAGAATCTTGGACGTTGATCCTCTGTCAAAGTCCTCAAGGTAGTTGTCGGTCTTACCATGCTGAATAATGTTGTTGTCGGGCCGCATGTAGCCACTCCACTTTCTTAATTTTAATTCATTTTCAATCTTCTCCTGTTCGGAATGTTTCGACACAACTTTTTTTCTTGAGATCTGAACTTTCTACCGAATACATAGGATTCGATACAATCGCCTATTTACAAGAGTTGCCGGTCGGGCGTTATGAAATGGTTAACTTTTCAAGCCTCGCAAGCATGGACTAGCACTGATTTTACAATGAAGTTACACTCTTTAATTTTTTTCACAGAATGCTGCGCCTGGTGTTAATGGTAGACGTATGCAATTTTCTTCTGTTGATATTAGTTTTTCCAGAAACACGCATGAGATAATAATTTAATTTTCTGAACATTTTCCATTTACCGCCAATAAGAGAGCAAAGCTCGAGAATTAATTCTCTTGTCAGGATACCTCTCTTTCAGAACGGACTTTTAAGTTGTTTGCTTTCACGATGTTTCTTTACTATTAATGTTAATATCGCTAATTACCAATTTTCCTGAGAAATCATAAATCCTTTTTCTGTCATTACCTCCCACACTGAACTTACGCTAAATGTATTTCGCAGCTTACTGCGTCTAATTGCTCGTGTTTTTCAAGACCCATCTTAATTCAAATGTTGGCAGGTTTCATCTGATATGCATAGATTCCATCAATTATTACAATTTAACGAAGACGTTGCCGTTTTCGTTGGTGTGCTCAAAGATAATATTGATGGAGCTAGTTTGTGCATTAGTGTCATCTATCAGTAGGATAATGTTCTGTTTGGGATTTTCAACGAACCCCTCGTTCAGTGGCATATAGAATGTATCTTTCATTTAATCAGCTATTTCTCCCACAGGAGCATAAAGAATCATAAAGAATCACTACCATTAAGTTCATCATGGTTGATTAAATCAACAACTGGCGTTGTACTGAGATATTTTCCTTTACATGTATTCAATGAATTCTCTTCGATGGAGAATAGAAGAATTTTAAGAACTTTTATTTTAAACGATTCCAAATCAAATCATAAATACAAATCCCGTCGGGGAAAAATAAATAGATTTCTCTTCCTGTTACCCCACATTTTGACCTGAACGTAGTAGAGAATATGATGCGATTTTTGCATTACAGGTGACTCAACTTGGATTTAGTAATACGAGGGGAAGGAAACTGTAATCTTAAAGATGGCATTCCGCAACTTTTTCTTGGCTAAAATGAAAACGAAAAGCAAAGTCCAAGGATAAGATAATACGTCCGTCGATTTCGAAGGGCTTATGCTTGCTGGCGAAAATTATGGTGTTCTTAATTTAAAAAATACCCCTGTGTCTGCGCCAAAATTCTTCCGCTGAAAAAATACGTATGGACTGAATGACTGAATTGTTCTAATGCAGACCATGTTTGTAGTAAATTGAACTTTTAGAATAATATATTTGATCAGAACTCTTTTATTCTGATAGACGAATCAGTCAATGTACATCAACCTTGGCTGGTACAACGATGGTATAAACGGTTCTGTGTACCACTATACCCCAGATTTAGGTATATTGCACCAAAGTGCCCTTTTGCAGACCTTCCAAAGTCAAAGTGCATAAAAACCTTGGCTTATATGTCATGTAGTACAGTTCCTTTTACTGTTACACGTTTCAACTGTTGCTTAACAAAACGATGCCGCACAAAAATGAAATGAAAATATACTTTACTCTTCACCGTATTGAACAACAATAATTTATTTTTTCACAAAATCACATTTTTAAATATTATTTCCTAAAGCTAGATATGAATTATAAAATGCTAATTCAACAAAAAAGTGAACATATCGAACAACAAAACAAAATCGAGAAAAACAAAAGTGTCCAGTTACGTCTGGGTGTAACGTGAACACTCTTGAATTCGCATTCTGGAGGGAATTTCTCGTGAAAAATTAAATGTCTAAGCTACATACATGTAACACGAATTTTATTTTTGCAGATAATTTTGTATGTTAGCGAATTTTGAGTCATGGTAATTTTCCATGTTTGTTGTAAATAAACAGTCTCCCCGGCGTTGAATAATGATTCAACTCAGTTTCCAAGGATCTCAGATGTCGAAGGATGCATTGAAGCTGTATGATGTGTCCGCCATTGTTGTGCGTTGCCGTGGTGTTGGTACAGGTGCCATCTTCCTGGATCTTAATGCACATATTTCGTGCCGATGTTTCCAGATCAAAATTGAGATTAAGACAATTATCAGTATTATAGATACATAACCCACAGAAAATTGATGAACATCAGTTGATAGTGTGTTTAGTGAAAGATTTTTTTTAAACTGTGATAATTCACCTTTGATGGAATCAATTTCAGAGGTGTATGACTGATGTTGAACAATGTTATCGAGAGTAGGGTTCTTTTTAGCGGCTATGATAAATTCGGTGAGATTACTTGTTGGTATATACGATGACCTTGTATTGGTAGGATAGACACTATGTTCCTGTATGCTGACCAACGGCTGCTTTATGAGGCAACGATCTCGGATTTTCAAAATTCCTGTTCCTTCAATGACATACTGAGTAGTATTTTTGTCACATACTACATTGATAGTGGTTTTTTCACTCAGCGCATATATCCACTGGTTTGGACTATACCTTTGGATCCAATGAGGTCCATTCCCTGCCTTGACTACGGCAGGTGGTTAAAAAAGTTTATTTGGCAGGCACTGATGTTCGATCGCCTTCTATATAGGGGGTGTTTCTGTTTACAAAGATGTTGACCTTCGTCAATGATGAGACATAGTTGCAATTCCTGTTCTGTGAGGGGATAATATTGATCCCGATGTAGGTTTATGACTTAGAACGGGAAGGATGGTTGGATTGTCACAAAAGTGTCATTAGTTTGTACTGGAACTGGAGTGACCTTAAATAGTTCGAACTCTGCAAGCGATATTAAGGGAAGAGTTAGATTGAATATAATATATCGTTCAGCGACCCTTCCTTCGATAGTCATCAATGTGTAATATTTAAGTGCCTCGTCCTGTTGTATTGGTAGGCGTAATGATGAAGGTAGATTAGTTTTGATTTTTATTAATTCTTGTTTTAATTGCAGTGGTGAAATCAATAACGGACTGATTTTCCCGTGATGAAGCAACATGAATGATTGTGACAATTTTTCTTGGTACGCCTCTTCCCTTATGGTCGCGTAATTGCTGAGTTGTTTGGGCAATCTGTATTTCTATTTGCTGAAACTGATGATTAATAGATTGTTCTTCCTTCTTCATTATGTTCAAGTTGGCATCCATGATTGACGTCTGATTTTTTATCAGATCCAGCAAGTGATTTTCATTTTTTCCAATATCATTTATCGTTTGTGCCATCTTTTCGGCATACTCGGAATCTAACACCCCAAATAAGGCACTGGCGATATTTCCAATAAAGTCTGATAGTAATATATTATGTGTGTCCAATTCTAATTGCAGCTGTTTTATGTGTGCAATAATTCCCATCATTGTTCTCTTTCATTGATTTTTTGGCATAATTCCTCTAAAGCTCTGGTGCAATTTTGAAAAAGAGCAAATTCCTTACAATAAGCTGTCATGTCGTAAAATACGACGAGTTTCCATTCTTTAGCTACGATGTTTGCACCTCCCAGATTCTCAAAGTAGAGTCCTGGGTGATGAGTGAAGGGTTTTGTTTCGATGGGAGAACTATTAATTGGTGGTAGCATTAGACAAGTCAAAACTAAAGTCACAATAGCAGATCCCACCGATCTCCGTTGTTTCTTTCTAGGATTTGCATTTCTTCTTGGCTGAGTTGGTTCGTATGATGTTGTGGGCTCATCTCTAGTGGGTTGAGATATGTTTGAACTTGTTATAGTTGTAGTGATTTCCTTGTCTTCGGTCTCGTTTTTAGCTGCAGGCTCATCGGAGGAAGAACTCCGCTTCTATCGGTAGTGGTGCAAGCCTGTGTATTGGACGTCGGATGATTCCACTAGAAGTGCGGATGTCCGCTACCCGAACCAATCCATCATTTCCTCTAATCGTGTTAATAATACGTCCGAGTGACCTTTTAATGCAGGAATATTGTTTTCCTTTACCAAGACCATGGTACCAGGATGGGCATTTTGACATCGTTGTTTCCATTTGTACCTGTGTTGCAACTGGATTAAACACTCCATGGTCCAGCGCCTCCAAAATTCGTTTTTGATGTGTGAAACACGTTTCCAACGAGTGATGAGATTGGCATTTGACGATTCAGCCTTTGGATCAATGGTACTAGTCAATGGCTCTCCGATGAGGAAGTGACCCGGTGTTAACGCTGTCAAGTCGTTTGGATCACAAGACATGGGTGTGATTGGTCGAGAATTAAGCACTGCTTGTATTTCTGTTTCAAGCTCTTCGTATGCATGCTTCTATAATTTCGTTTCGAGAGTGACTGGAGTCTATCATATATTTCACTTCATGCAACTGATTTTTGGCCCCAACAAAATTTGTTGCGTTGTCACAGTAAAGTGTTCGGCAGTGTCCTCGTCGAGCCATAAAACGTCGTAGAGCTCCCAAAAAATGCAATTTTTCTTTGTGTATATCGTTGAGAAGGCATTTCGTTAGATGATGGGTTTATGGCAGAAGAATTGAGTGTTTGGCCTGGTATGTTAGATTTGATTCTTCCAGGCGACCTCCGACTCTAACAATGTTGTCCTCATCGATAAATGATGTAAGGCTACTGATGGCACTGTTTTTGGAAACTTCTCCGAAGTTCTTTAAATGCGATAAATCTTTATTGAATCCTTCTTGCTGCATTAGTGTCACCACCATCGCTTGACCTTCGTCTAATTCCTCTGCGTTTAAGACAAATGTAGCTGCAGGGTCTCGATTAAGTTTCCTTGTGTGTCTGATAAATCGAAGAACGTACGTCATGATTCGTTGGACCTTTCGAAAAGAGTTCCTGTGGTTTATATGACTGCTGCGAATTGTTTCAGCTTCTTTGATTTCAGTGGATGTCGCCACTACATGTGCTCGTCTTCTTTCGCTGTCATTCGCAACCATTTACTTTGTATATGGCGACGGCCATAATGTTTCAGCACCATGCAAGAAAGTTGGTCCATAAAACCAGATGACGAAATTTCCCAACTTCTCAGGAGCCATTCCTCTTGACAAAATGTCTGCGGGATTATCCTTAGATCTGACATGTCACTATTGTTCCCAAATTGTTAACTGCTGGATTACTGCTATTCGATTAGCCACAAACCTTTGATATGACGATGATGATTAGTTAATCCATGCCAGAACAATTTCTGAATCTGTCCAGAGAGAATAGGTGCATTTTTGATTTTCAGATCCCTTTTTAGACGTCCAGCTAGCTCCGCTGCAAGTTTCGCTGCGCACAACTCCAGACGTGGGAGTGTGACTTACTTGATCGGGGCAATTCTAGATTTCGCACATAATAGTCGTACAGCTCCAATATTATCTCTGTCAACGGATCTTATGTATGCTGACGCTCCGTAGGCCTTTTCAGAGGCATCTGCAAAGATGTGGATTTGAATCGTCTTAGTCATTTAGTGCCTTTAACCCCTCTCGAAAGTTAAGCCAATAGGAATGTAGTTCTTGCGGAAGTGCCGCATCCCAGTCGCATTTCATGGCCCATAATTTTTGAAGGAATATCTTGGCAACGACGATTACGGGAGCCATAGTGCCTAAAGGATCAAAGAGATGAGCCATATCTGATAAGGCATTTCGTTTGGTTACTCGAGTGCTTATTTTCCATGTAGTTTTGATGCAGAGATTATCACTCTTTGGCAACCAGGTTAATCCTCCTGCCTTTGTGTGATCTTCTTTGTGGCTATAAAAATTCAACTGAAGTTCTTGGTCTTGTTAGGGAATGCTCTTTAAAAGACTGGGGTGATTGGACACCACTTTCTCAATTGAAAACCGGCTGTTTGAAGTAAAAACTGGAGCTGCACTGGAGTTTCAATTGCTGTTGTGAGATTATCGGCTCCAGTTAAGACATCGTCCACATTGAAATCTCGTTTGAGTACTTCAGCTCCGAGAGGATAATGTTCTGCCTGTTCCTCTGCTAGCATCTGCAGGCATCTGGTTGACAGATAAGGAGCACAAGGGATACCATATGTTACCGTACAAAGTTTGTAAAACCTTAATCGATCATGAGAGTTATTTCTCCAACATATAAGTTGGTACCTTGTATCATTGTCGTGAACCTTTACCTGTCGGTACATCGTTTCAATATCCGCGGTAAATACGAACTTTGGCATGCGAAATCTTAAGAGAAGTGAGAATACATCATCCTGAATAGTGGGACCTGCTGCTAAGATGTCGTTCAGGGAAATATTGCTGGATGTCTTAGCCGATCCGTCAAAGACCACTCGAAGCTTAGTAGTCGAACTCTCTGGTTTAATGACACAGTGGTGCGAAAGGAAGTTGTAGGGTTTCTTGATTTCATTGGAATTCACTTCCTCCATGTGTCCCAATTCGATATACTCATTCATGAACTTAACATACTGTTTTTTAAGTTCTTCGTTTGTATCTAACCTTTTTTCTAAGGCCACAAAACGTTGAAATGCAATATTCTTCGATTCCCCTAGGGTTTGAGCGTCGACCTTGAACGGAAGTTTGACTGTAAAGCGCCCTTCTTTATTTCGTCGTGTGTTGTGTACGAAGTGTGCTTCACATTGTCTTTCTGCGGTAGTGAATGCCTTAGCTGACTGTTCAGCATCATCCAGCATCCAGAATTTTTCCATTTGCTGCTGCAGCGCTTCATCTTCTGAGCATATTCCACATATTGTTTGTGTTTGTGGTGTGTGTTGGGTTCTTCCTGCTATTGTCAAACCAAAAACTGTATTCTGCATGGTAGGTAATGTCTTGCCCAATTTTATCTGCCCTACTAATAAAATCGAATAACATAATTCTGCCCCAATTAAAAGATCTATCGTCCCTGGATGATTAAACTGTGCGTCCGCTAGTTGTATGTTGGCTGGTATTGGCCAAGAGGCAATGTCTATTAACTGTGAGGGCTGTGGTGAAATGATTCGTTGCAGTATATGTGCCTCTAAAGTAGTGCTGAAGCCATTGATTCGAGATTCCAACAACATATTAACACGTTTTTGCGCTTGCTGTTTTCGTAGGTCAATGCCTTCTATGTTCATTAATTCGGGAGTTCCAATCAGACCAAGTTTCTTCACTAATTTTTGCATTACAAAATTTAGCTGAGAGTCAGACTCTAGGATGGCTCTTCATTCAATACTCGTACCACTTTTGTTGGTTAGTTTCACAATAGCAGTGCTTAATAACACATAATTCTTAGTAGTTGGTGTCGACTTGGCAGTAAGTTATATTGATGGCTCGGTCGTTACCCTGTTTGGTGATGAAGTTGTTGAGATACTCGTTGACGGCTGGTCTTCGCTTGTTGGGACTTGATTCGTTTTTGATACGACAGCCTTCGTTTTTGTTGGCACAAAATGTAAAAGAGTAATATGCTTCTTGCCACATTTGAGACATCCTCTTGATGGACAACTGGATATAATGTGCCCACTTCTCAAACAGTTAAGGCACGCATTAATTCTCTTTACAAGCGATACTATGTTGGATGGCGATAACTGAAGGAACTTAGGACATGCTAATAGTTGATGGTTAGTGCTACATGATGGGCACCCTGTCTTGACCGATGTAGTCAGAGCCCTTTGGGTGTGTACCCTTTTACCTTCTGTTCTGTTTGTGTTTCCCATTGCTTCCAAGGATTGGAAGCGGTTTTATAAGAACTGAAGAAACTCCTTTAATGATTGAAGTGACCTGGGTTACTTAAAGATTGCTCCCACAATGTATGTGTTGCTCTATCCAACTTTTTCATTAGAATGTGGAGTAAAAGCGGATCCCAGTTCTCTATGTTGATACCTAAGTTTCCCAAGGCGAGCAGGCATTCCTGAGTGGTGTCGTGAATTGTTTTTATCGCAGATGCACTCTCTGTTGTGGCCGTTGGTTGCGAAAGTATTTTATTAAGTAGCGCAGTGACGAGCAATCTGGGGCTCTCAGATCTATCATTTATGAGCTTCCATGCGGTGGCGTAGTTTGCTTCAGTTATGGTTAAATGTTGGATCAATTTTTCAGCTTCACCTATTAAAATGCTCTTCAGATACCACATTTTCTGGCATGACGGCAGCGGTTGGTTGTGTATCAGTTCAGAGAATAAATCGCAAAGAATTGCCACCATTTGAGATAGTCACCATCAAATTTTGGTAGTTCTACCTTTGGGAGCTTCATACTGGATCTTGGACTGAGTTCTGCTGCTAATGAACTTGTATTGGCCTCTGGCTTACGTTGGCTGTGACTTAAGCCTTCATATAAGTTTACCAATTTTCATGTGCTAGCTCTTCCAACTCGAAGTATTCTCCCATTGTATCTGATAGGTATGAGTCATCCAAATCTTCAAGCATCTTGCTGTGAAAGTGTTGAATCTTCTCCCAGTGATGCTCGATAGCCTTTATTTTTATCTGATAAAAGTGAGCGGAGTGCGGTTGTACCTGTAGTATGATGTGATTTAGCATATTCCGTAAACCTTGCATCAGCGAAGTCTAGTGACAAATAATTGCAGAGTTGTCTGCCTTGATTGATTTTGATAGGGCTCCGGTATTATTATCCTCAAGTATTGATTGTTGTTCTATGTAGGCTGCTGCGCCACCATCAAAAGCTTCATTCGATCTAGACTGAGGTTTGACGGTCGCCCCTGGGTTGTTACTTGTCGGAATTTTTCTTGCTCGGAACCAATTTGAATTAATTGTTCAGATGAAAATTCTTGTAGCCGGCGTAAGATGTCTTGCTTGAGATTGTCATAACCAACCCTTATGACCCCATAGTAGTCGTTTGCAAAATATGCATGATCAAGATTGGATCCATAGTTGATGCGGATCTCATTGTCTGTCTTTTCGAATTCTTTCCACAGCTGGTTCAGATTGATTAACCGTGTGTTTAGATACTCTGCAGTTTTACGTGTAGCTGTATCCGTTTTGAAGTTGACTGCTATACGTTTAATTTCATCTTCCGTTGTTCTTCGACGGGCTGTAAGCTCATCTAAGCTCATGATGGCGTTTATGAAGCTTGAACCGTCCTTTCTACGAAATGATGATAACAAATCGGGTAATAGTAAAAAACTTCGCAAATCACGTCGGGGTCACCAAAATGATCAGAACTCTTTTGTTCTGATGGACGGATCAGTCAATGTACATCAACCTTGGCTGGCACGACGATGGTATAAACGGTTCTGGGTACCGTTATACCCTAGATTTAGGTATTTCGCACCAAAGTGCCCTTTTGTAGACCTTCCAAAGTCAAAGTGCATAAAAACCTTGCCTTATATGTCGTGTAGTACAGTTCCTTGTATTGCTACACGTTTCAGCTATTGCTTAACAAAACGATGCCGCACAAAAATGAAATGAAAATATACTTTACTCTTCACCGTATTGAACAACAATAATTTATTTTTTCACAAAATCACATTTTTAAATATTATTTCCTAAAGCTAGATATGAATTATAAAATGTTAATTCAACAAAAATGTGAACATAAGATTTCTCACATAAAATTTCTCATGAACCAAAATCGAGAAAAACAAAAGTGTCCAGTTACGTCTGGGTGTAACGTGAACACTTTTGAATTCGCATTCTTGAGGGAATTTCTCGTGAGAAATTAAATGTGTAAGCTACATACATGCAACACGAATTTTATTTTTGCAGATAATTTTGTATGTTACCGAATTTTGAGTCATGGTAATTTTCCATGTTTGTTGTAAATAAACCATATTTTTTCTCAAAATTTATAATCTTTATATTAAATTTCACATTATTTAAGTGAATACTTTCTGATATTTTTTGATATTAAAAATAAAAGTTTCGAGTTGCAATGGATACATTCCAAGAGCAAATGAATGTCCCGGGAGTTGTTCACATTTATTCACGAAAAAACTGACTGTTTATTAAAAATACAATTTACCCAGAAAAATCAGAAAGAGAAACACCTCTAACGATAGGTAAAAGCCTTCACATCTTCACTTACACTACCGGCCAACGAATATGGATGCAACCCCCGTTTTGACTTCACTTATGTAAAAAATACATCACCTGTCAATTGCATATTTGTAAGACATTAAGCCTTCATGCCTTCGTACTTGAGACGCTGATTAATTGTAGCGCATAGATCTTAACATGGCATTTAATTCGTTTAAGGCAAATTTCTTCAATTGTTTTAATTATTCGCGAACTAATTCACACAATTTTGTTAGATATCCTCTTCTAGTATAATTTGCAATATATTTTACTGAAAATTGTAAAAATTGTTGGTATTTAGCAATTTGGGGTCATGGTCACACTCTATTTATACCCAATTTATTAAATTAGTGTTATTAATTTTACATGGGGACGCGAAAATACGCCTCTCATTTTACCACTGAAAACTATGAGATCTTTTCTGACACTAGCTTTCAGTGCCTTAAGGCGTTTATTTGAAATTATGGTCTTTGACAAAACATAATATGTTTTTGGTGGCCATCTTTATGTTCCAAAATTTTTAGCCATATGCGCTCAAAAGTTTCGCAGTAATAGAGAACATTTTGGGCAGTTTACACTGAGGACTCCTTATCGATACTACCCATCTTCTTATGATGGTTTCCTAGTGGACATGCCCAGTGAGCTACAGTATATAGGTATGTATACACTTACAGTTATTATCGCTATTGGTGTCAATATATTTTGCCAACACATCATTACGTGCTTATTAAGGTTTTTAATACAGAGTAAAGATGTCAATCATCACAGATGGCAAAATATGTTGTGGTTCGATTAAGTTTTAATCATTCTGAAAACCTTCCATCAATGATTGTCAAAATTGTGTATTTGATATTATCACGCTGAGGTACACACTTATATACTTTGTATACTTTGAATGTATTAGTTCCAAATTAGTATATATTCATTGGTTTCATTAAATTTTTTATTAACCTGCTTGTTGGGTTACTCCGCCCTTCTTTAAATTTGTGTTGCGCTCCTTATAGGACTTTACTACGAGTAATAAAAAAATCTTACCTGCATTGAGCCAGCTCCGCAGTTTAATGCAGCTTTTGTCCGATTCAGGAAAATAATTGGACTAAGATCATCCAATTTGGTAACCTGAAAATATTTTTATATTAGAAATATTGTCTCATAAAATTAATAAGTTAAGTTCGGAAATAGAATATTTAATTATTTTAGTTAGAGGAAGGAACTTTTTTTGGATTATCCGGTATATAGCAAAAGCCAAAAAATGTTTTTAATTTGTTATTTCATTACACAACTCGTTATATGCGTTGTTCTAATTTTTCATTTGTTTTTCAAGTCACTCAATTTCGCTATTTGGGACCTGTTGATGAGTCAAACCAAGACTTGAAACTTGTCACCCAAAGTATAACGAGTTGTGTAATGAAATAACAAATTAAAAACAGTTTTTAGCTTTTGCTATATACCGGAGAATCCAAAAAAAGTTCCTTCTTCAGCAAATATAAGTTTAACCCGGTAAAAAATCCTGTAGAGTAATCTCTATCTTTATTTAGTTAGAGGAGGAATCCATTGAAGAACTAGGGAAGTTTAAGTTCCATTTTGGCGTTCCCCTAGATAAATTTTCGCAAATATAGCAACCTCTCTATTTTAAAAAAACTGATCATTTATCGTATTTCTTTTCGTCGGACTTTAAAAAAACTAAAGCCAATTTCGTGTGCTTTTAATAACATCTGGGTTTTAATGTTTTCCCAGTAAGTCATAAAATATTCTAATTAGTATATCTCAGAGCGCCGAAGATGTTACCCGATTTAGTCTATTCGAATTCAGTTTCAATGTAATTACTGTTTCAGAGCATACCCAAATATAAAAGCGAAATTTTCGTAATACAGCTCCACTAAACAGATGCCCGATATTTTGGTTTTCTTAGTTCGATCTAATTTTACAAAAACAGTATATACAGATTCTTATGCTGTGATATATACACGTTCTCAAGTCTTATCTGAATACAGGTATATACACCCAATTAAGTGATATTTCATGATAGATACGTTGTATATAAAATGAATTGTGCAAACAAATACACTGTACTTTTGGAAAAATAGAGATTAGTTCCCGATCTAAAAAATCGAAAATAACAACAAAAAAATTAATCTTGTATGTAAAAAAACTAGCATTGGTCTAAGACCAATTCTAATGATACTCTAGATGAATACCCATATGAAATTTCGTATTGTCACACTTCTGTGCAAGTTTGATTTTTGAAGTGGTTTTTCGCATATATTTCTAGAACGGTTCGTCGGTTATAACGAATTTCATAGGATTTCATATTCTGAAGAACTTTTCAGTGCAATAAAGACGTCTAGGACTGTGTCGAAAATAGTAGTTGGGCGATTATAAATAAAAAGACTTGAAAGATTTATGCTGAGTTTAATGATTTATTGCGAGTTAATTAGATTGATCTTGACAATGCGAGGTGTAACGAACAACTAACTAATATCTTACATATCTACACTAGCAAAACCCTTGGTTGTAAGCGTTCGTAGCATTATGGAGTTATATGTGCATTGGAGGAAATAATTTCATCTGATTGTAGTATAGTTAGCTGGGACTATTCATGGAGATGGAGAGTAGCATTTTCAACAGACTGATCGTTTTTACAGTATTCGTAAAAAAACCTAAGTTTTTATATGGCTACAAAAAGAAGGGATTGCCCCATTTAGTCCATTTTTACACCCTAGATCAAATCTAAGTGTGTCATTCCGTTTGTAACACCTCGAAATAATTATGGTAGAGCAAAATGGATTGGACACCCAATAATATTAAAAGTTATTTTGATTTTTGCATGTCCGTCCGTCTATGCGCTCGATAACTCGAGAACGCGTACACTTAGAGAGCTGAAATTTTATACACTGACTTTAAATAAAGAGTAAAATTGAGCTCGAAAATGAAACAAATCGGGAAACTGCTTCGTGGGGTTGCCATACAAAAATTTCGTTTTCCACTATATATTTGGACACTGCCTGAGAACGCGTAGACGGAGAGAGCTGAAATATGGTACATGGTACTTTCACTATACTAGCAAATAAAATTTCTTCAGAATACGACATCCTATAAAATTAGTTATAATCATTTTTTCTGTCCGATAAAACGTTCTAAAAATATGTATATGCGAAAAACCACTTCAAAAATCAAACTTGGACAGAAGTCTGACAATACGACAATTCATCTAGGGTATCATAAGAATTGGTCTCAGACCAATTCTAGCTTTTTTACTTGTTAAAGCTTTATTTACTATTGCTATGAAAACACAATGCACAAAATTTCACATCTCTACATCAACGCGTTTTCAGGCAGTGCTCAAATATATACCTATTGAAAGACGAGATTTTCGTATGGCAAGCCTCCTAAGGAGTTTTCCGATCCGTCCCATTTTCTAACTTAAATTTGCATTTTTTTTAAAAACTCAGCTCAATTTCTAAGAATTTAATTGAATTTCACATTCAGAGGAGCTTTTCAGTATATTAAAACCATCCAGGACTGATCGTTTTCACAGTATACGTAAAAATCCTTAATTTTTCTATGGCAAGACCAAAAAGGGGTTGCCCGATTTCGTCCAATTTCTAACTTAATTTTACTTTATTTTAAAAGCCCGTGCGCAACATTTCAGCTCTGGAAGTGCACAAGCTCTCAAGATCGTGGGCACAAACAGACAGACAGATAGACGGACGGACGGACAGGACATGCCAAAATCAAAACAAATTTTAATATTATGCATGCGTGTTCAATCCATGCCTGCGGTTCAAACGGAATGACAAACTTAGTATACCCTTTCATCTAGGGTATAAAAATCATTACAGAGACAGGTTGAAATTATATAAGGTGACTATTTCAAATGGTATCTGTTCCTGTGACAATACCACCATTTGAATTACGCCCTGCTCACAACCGAAGCGGCGCGTCACGGCTCGGTGGCACGCGGCAAAATAGAGTGTTCACACCAGGAACGACGGATTTTATCTAAATGTTCCGATGAAGAAGTTCTCTTATTAGTAGATCTGGTTGGAGGAAAATAGACAAATGTCATAAAATTCGATTACGAATACTTTAGAATGCCAAAAGCCTTATTTGACGAATTGCGCGGACTTATTTCGAATGAAGAAGAAATTTTGCGTGCAGCGGCAAAATTGTGTTTTTGAGTAATCTCCAAAATCGCCGCGCGGCAACTATTTTGCGCACCGTGCCGCTCCCGGTGTGGCTTATAGATTTAGTTTTGCAGGAGCATTCGCGCAGCGGCAACTTCAACTTGAAAATGCCGTGCCGCGCGCTACGTTCCCGCTGTGACACCCACTTGAATGTGCATCTGAAAAAGACTCTTTTTAAAGTGATATTAAATTTTCCAAAGGCAAAAGGGATGTAAATGGGAAATAAAATTATTGCGAGCCAAATTGGAGTCCCAAAAAAACCAACGGATTTGTAAAGTGTGAACAAAAAATTATTTCTTTCCGTTAGTAAATTCATTACTTTTCTAACTCTGTTCTATCACAAGGTTAACCCCACAAATTGCTTCTGTACTTACTTTTCCATTCAAAGTTGCCTCCTCCGGTAATCCACCCTGGTATTCCACATTATTTGCGTGAGATGCGTAATTTGATTGACCCAGAGAAAAGTGAAAGAGATTCAAGGTAAGGACCAGACATAGGATTTTTTGGCCCATGTTGAAGCGTGTTATTTTGAACATCTGAAAAAAAATTGAAAAAAGTTTACGAAATAGATATGTATACTTAAATTAATAATTAAATATTGTACCAGTAAACAAAACAAAAAGTTCAATTTACTTCCGTAGGGAAAAATATTATAGAAAGGGCTTGTTCATGAAAGCGATACTTCGGATGCGACAGAACTCTGACTGGCTGCAGCAATATGGTCGTCGCTAACTCGCTCTTTCTACGTTTCGTGCGATAAAAATGTTTATGGTATTAATGCTCTTAGTTTAGTGCGATTTTCTACTTAACCTCAACATTTATGTTTGTTGACATTTGTAATCGGATGCTAAAGTTCCGCAGTGATGTCGAAATTTACTATATGTAATATGATATATAAATATACTGTGCATCCCGTATCTAAGTAAGTAATATGTTATATAGGTCATGCTTAGACCAGCAATAACTTGAATGGGTGGGGTTGGGGTACCTAACGGTTTCCGAGATAACGGGACTTAATCATATTTGGGTATGTTTTTATAAATCACCCTGTAACTTTTGTACGTTATACCCTATGATAATCTGTTCTGATAAAAATAGCAGTTAAATAAAGTGCGAGGCGGACTCGGGCACGAAAGGTTCCGTAACATCGTACAAAATTTAACACTATGCGCTTTTTATTTATTTTTTCAAATGAGAGTAGGCGTCATTTGAAAAAAATAATGCTGTCATTTGAAAAAATTATGCCTACTTATGATAATAACAATGAATGAGAATAAAATGAGGAGGAAAACGGCGAAAAATATTACGTTTCCTGTATGGGAGCACACTTTAAGTCTTAATTTTATTTTATTTTTAATATTTGTTGTTATAACGGCAACAGAAATACACACTCTGTGAAAATTTGAGCTGCCTACCTTTTACGGTTCATGCGATACAGCCCAGTGACAGGCAGATGTGCGGACATCGGAGGCTTAGTAATAAGGTTTCCAATTTTACCCTTTGGGTACGGAATCCTAAAAAAGAGTTAAAATTCCGAAATTTTTATTTTGTTAAGCCATGACCTCACAACGAATAAAGAAGGGAAAAAATTTCTAGACCATGAGAATGGTTCAACGATTTTCAATCTATTCATCATCATAGGGTGTAACGTCCCGAAATTACAGGGTGACATATAAAAACATACCCAAATTTGTTTAAGTCCCGTTATTTCTGAAACCGTTAGAATTTCGCCCCCCGCCCCCGCACATACAATTTTTTGTTTATTTAAGCATGACCAAGCCAAAGCTTTCGGGTGTAACACCACTTACGGGACATCCTGTATGTGAATTTCACACTAATATCTCCTTGCCAACACAAAACTAAACAAATTAAGTTGTAGCCATTTTCAAGCTTGTGAGCATATCGCACGATACAAACTAGTCGCAAATAGAGATTTGTTGATCTACTGCAGGAACAGGATGCCACCAGAATATCGCACGGTATCGTATCGCACTCATGAGCATGGGTTCAGTATCACAAAACGGAAAAAATGCACATGTGATTCCAAATAAAGGTTCCTTGATGGAAAATCAAAATACTTCAATGGTTCTTCAACTTTAAAAGCCTTTATCTACTATCGTCAAGGATGTTTGAAATCAATAATGTATATTGGCGGAGCAAATCTTTAGCAAGATTATTATGTATAGTCTTTGAGCCTGTAGACAGGCAATTGGGCCTTTTTAAGGTGATAGGTCATGCTAAATTGCGTCTAATTCAAATATATTAGGTCTTGGAATTTATGAGCTGGATTTCTACATATAAAACCAGTTAACAGTTTTTTATTTTTTTTTTATGTCGATAGAATCAGAGTTATTCTCTTTATTATTTTGACACGCTACGTGGATAGAGTATACCAAGTTTCTTCATATGCTTGAATTGCACAAAAATATCTATGATATAAATAACTGAATGAGATCATCGATAAAACATGTCAGATTTATATTTGCACGTCCGTCCGCCTGTCTGTCTGTCGAACTATCTGATCTGAAATTTATATACAATAACTTTATGAAAAAATTAAGATCAAACTCGAAAATAAGTACGAAGTGGTACATAGTGTAGCTATACGAAACGTTTTATTTTAACTTTATAATAATACATGTGTGTAATTGTGGAGAATTGGTCAGCTCTTTTGCACGATTACCATTAAAAAATTGTCAGATTATTCTGTACATATGGCATATACTTGGACCACGGCCAGTCCCAACATGCTTTTAGTCTACTGAAGAATTCTTTGGAATGCAAAAACTAAAGAAAAGGGTTGTTATCACTTTTCCTGTACTACGAAATGATTAAAATAGTTCAATGGTTTGCATCTTTTAAAAAGACAAGGGTGGGTCAGGTGGGGCAGGCTAATTATAATTGCTCCCTTAATTATATAAATGAAAGCGAAAACAAACCCTTGGGCAATAGAAATAGATTTTTAAAACTAGTATTATTTTTCCTATGATTTTGTTATTGTAATTGAGACAACATTTATTGATTTTGATAGAGAAAATTATACTACGCTGATGAACTTCAGACTGCTTAACATAAGTTCTACCGAAGAACATACAACTTAAACTTGTTATATGTTCTTTGGTTCTACTCAATGGGTTGTTAATATTTCTCGATCATTTTGAAAGAGTTCATAAAAGTTGTGGGTAATTTTGTGATTGCAAGAAGTATGCTCGGTAAAATTAAAGAGGATGTTATTAAACGTACCTACTAGTTAATTGATATTCGCTAATAGCTTGAAATACTTCCATTTAAATGAAACTCGTTTTCAGTAAAAACTAAACGGAAATGTAAGGCAAATTATAAAAAATCCAAAAAAGATTCTTCGCCGGTACTAGCAAGTTGTAAATATGTTAACATACAAATTAGATAAATCTACTGATTATTAGAGCAACAGTGGAACAAGAAAATGCATTAAAAATTCATAATTGCAAAAATTATCTTAAAATCTAAACATTGCTGACATGCCGTGCGCGATTTATATACTATATGTACTATGTAGGTATATGTATATATATATATATTTATACGTACCTTGATTTGAATGACTTAGGTATAAGATTTATGTTATAAGCATGAATTTGAAGAAAAGATCTTTTTAATATATCAATATATTCAACTTAGCATTTATACGGAATTTCTCAACTCTATTTGTAAAGCCATGACCACGGTAAATAATTACAAACAAAAATCAAACCGAAAAATAATTAAAATAAACAAAGTTTGTACGACCCCAAGAAGAATTTTGCAAAGCAAGCAAATTCCACTATGCAAGCATAATTCTTGATTGGTAAAATATTCATACCCAAGGTCATCGCTTTACACGAAAATTCAAATGGCTTGTGATCAGGTAAGCTGACACAACAAAATATGTTCAATTCAATTATTGCAATTCTGCAATAATCCCCACCTTTGTATAAGCACTGTATAGGGAAGTCACCTGTATAAATAACCTGTGACAATTGATTAAAATTCAGAAGTAAATCATTCATCAAGGTGTTTCTTTATTTCTCACCCTAAGATCGGCATACTCTGCCAGTAAACATATATAGCGGCATACTCTGCCCAAAGGATTACCAAACAGCGGCATACTCTGCCATAATAAATACATATAGGCATACCCTGCCAATAATAATAAAACAGCGGCACCCTCTGCCATACTATTAAAAGGATCGGCAAGTACCTGCCATCATACATTAATAAAGGTCACAGCGGCTCATAGCCATATAAACCGTAAGTTTGGCAGTTCTCTGCCCGGTATAAATTAATTATATAAAAATCTATAATAAAAGAAATCTCAATCATGAATAGCGTCCAGGCCAATTGTGAAGTAAACATATTACATGGCGACCCTGCATATCGGACCATCTATCCCACAAAACAGACCATCAACTTCTCATAACAGATATACATCAACCAAACTTCCCAGAGTACCATCAGAAATCATTGACCCCACCATACGCAAAAGAACGGCACCCAGACGACTAAGATGTCCAATAAGAATACAAGTTCCAGAAATTAAATTGCACTCTAGTGCAATGCATGATACACACACACCGACCACAACAACAATAGAAGACAGTCCTACATGCATTCCAACAAGCAAACAAAAAGAAACAACAGGAGAAAACGTACATGAGAAATACATACCTACAACAACTCTAAATCAAGAAGCTCCAGAATATTTCCCAACAACAATAAATACATCAAATAAATTAGTACAAAAAGAACTCAGTTTGCAAGAAGCATTACAAAACAATCCGACAGCCGGTCCAAAGGCAATCACAATTGCGCAATACAAAGCGAGACAAGAAACGACAAAAAAACCGATAAAAGAGAACTGTACACCTCTTTACACAAAAAAAAAAAGGGGCGGTATAGCTGTAAAACTCAGACAAAAAATAGCAGAGCTTTACAGGGTAATTCCCATTACCACAGACAAGAGCTTAAAGAAAGAGCTAATACGAAAGCTGAACCACCTGAAATGGGAAAGCCGCAATCGAAAGAAGTGATTGTAGCTCAAAACGCAGCAGCAGCAGCAACCAGCCCGGTGATACAAACCATCTCAATACACGATGTGTTACATGTACCGACCGCAGTGACTTTACTAATAATTGCAGCATTAATAGCAATTACGATCTACATGGGGAGAAGATACCTGCGAAAATATATTAAAAATAATATAAAACAGAGTGTAGACAACCTGGCCAACGTTTAGTTATAGCTTGCGGGTAAAAACTTATCATATAGGGAGCTTTTTTTTAGAAATAGAATTAAATTGAAAATACTTTTCTGCGGGTTTCTAGCTTTATAAGATAATTTTAAATTTATGTCTATAGATAACTTTTAGGGATAGAACTGTAAAAATTTTTTTTTTTCCATTTTTAATGTATCATTTTTTTTTATAGATAGTGTCATAGATATTTAGATTTCTTGGGTAGCAATATATTTTTATATGTAGATAGCTTTTAGAGATAAAATTGTAATGGGTTTTCTTTAATATAACAAAAAAAAAAAAAAAAAAAAAAAAAAAAAAAAAATTTTAAAACAGTTATAGATAACTTTTATTTTACGGGTAGCATAGAACAATAAAATTACTTCTAAAATGAATAAATAATATGAATAACATTAACTGTCTTTGGGTTCTTCGAATAATATTTGATACTGATGGGAACATACCAAAATCTTTTTGATGAATTAAAAAGATTATTAGAAACGTTTACGAAAAATCCACAGAGAACATTCTCTAGTAGGAATTTATTGGAAAAGTACGCTGCAGCCAAGAAAATAAAGAAAGAGTTCGATCTATTAGAATTAACACAAAAAGGAAAACAGGCAGACGAGCTTAAAAACAAGTTTAACGCGACATTCATAGAGCTAAAAAAAATACTAGAGGAGAAAACAAACGAAACTCTTAATAATACAGAAGATTCAGAATCAGAGGAATTAAATCTAGACTCAAATACTGAACCAAAGGAAGCCACAATGGGCACCAATAACTTTGATCTTGCTGTGGCAATAAAAATATTGCCAGAATTCGGAGGCAATACAAAAGATCTATGCAATTTTCTAAGTCTCGTAGATATGTACGGAAGAACGCTAAAAACTGAAGCGCAGCCGCAACTCATTGAATTTGTATGGCTAGCACGTCTAAGCGAAAAAGTCAGAAACAAGATGTCCGCAGTTGCCAAACCGACATCTTTAACAAATCTAAAAACAGTTTTGACAGAAGCTTTCAAAACAAGAGACACCTCACAAAACTTGCAACAAAAATTATTAAATTGCAAACAACAGAACATGAAAGTCCAGGACTTCTCAGACAAAATTCTAGAGATAGTCGCGGAACTGAATAAAGTCCAAATAAACGAAATAGGTGAAGAACACAGAGAGGTAATCTGTAAGCTGAACGACAAAATCGGATTAAATACCTTTCAAAATGGACTGAAAGATTTACTAAAACCAACCATCCTAGCAGCACAACCAAAAACGCTAAACGACGCGATAAGTCTCGCAAATCAGATTGAACAACCTCTAACAGATGAAACAACAATTTTTAGTTTCAATAGAAATCTCCGTAACCCGCAAAATGAAAGTAATATCCGAATGAGAGACTACCGAAACTACAGCAATAGAAATATCAATGCAAATAGCTACAGAAACAATAATAACATGTACCAAAACAGAAACAATCACTGGCATAACAGAGGGAATATGAATAACAACTACAGTAGTAGCCAAAGAAATAACCAGAATAGAAATAATGGCTGGCAGAATAGCTACCAAAACTATAGAGGAAGAAATTTTTCCAGAAATTCCCAGAGACGGATAAATTTTCTAAGCGAGACAAGCAATGCGCAAAGTCCAGGACGAGATCAGCAACAAGACGAAGTCTAAAAATATACAACATCAGAAGTTGTACAACAAATTACATAACGCTGACGGACAAACGCACAAAGACTAAATTAAACTTTCTCATCGATTCTGGAGCAGACATTTCAATTTGTAAAATAAATTCACTAAACCAAGAAATAAACAGGAGTGACCAATGCACAATAACTGGGATAACAAATAATGAAACGCACTCCTTGGGCACAGCTAAATTGCAGTTAGCATATGAGGAACACGTCATAGAACACAGGTTTCACATAGTCGATTCACAAACCCCAATCAGCACACATGGAATATTAGGAAGAGATTTCCTGATGAAATATCTATGCAAAATAGATTATGAAACCTTTACAATAACTGCGAACTTGAATGATGACGATGTTACGATACCCATGATAAACAAATTCAGAGATGAAATTACTATACCAGCAAGAACAGAGATTATCCAAGCAATAACACTCGACATAACAGAAGATAGCATAGTCTGCGGTGAAGAATTGTTAGAAGGAGTATTTTTGAGTAATACAATTATACCAAGAAAAGGAGTCCAACATGTAAAACTGTTGAACACCAATAACTACATGGTGAAATTAAAACCATTTGAAGCGAAGATACAGCTGTTGAAAGATTATAAGATAATAAAATCACCAAAGGGAGAGATAAACCAAGGAAAAGATAAAACTGATGAACGATTTAACAAATTGTTGAAAGAACTAAGGTTGGAAGGATTGGACGAAAATGCCAAAAATTCGATCAAAGGAATTTGCAAAAAATATCAAGAAGTATTTCACTTAGAAGACGAGAAGTTAACGACGAATAATTTTTATACACAAAATATAAGCACAATAGACAATAACCCCGTCTACATAAAAAATTATAGACTACCGCACTCACAAATCGACGAAATAAACAAAGAAGTCAATAATCTAATACGAAATGATATAGTTGAATCTTCAGTGAGCCCATACAACTCGCCACTCCTGATAGTACCAAAAAAATCAGGTGAAGAAAAGAAATGGAGGCTAGTTGTAGACTTCAGGCAACTGAACAAGAAAGTGATCAACGACAAATACCCACTGACAAGATTAGAAGACATCCTAGACAGACTAGGACGAGCAAAATACTTCTCAACGCTTGATATGACGAATTCGTTTCACCAAATAAAACTAGAAGAAAACTCAAGGAAATTAACAGCATTTTCAACCAACCAAGGACATTACCAATTTAAAAGATTACCTTTTGGACTGAAAATATCCACGAACAGTTTTCAGCGAATGCTCTCAATTGCATTAAGTGGACTGGATGACGGCGCATTCATATATGTCGATGACATAATAATACATGGATGCAGCCTCAACAATCATAATCAAAACCTAGAGAGAGTGTTACAAAGACTTCAGCAGCATAACCTGAAGCTCAATCCAAACAAGTGCAACTTCCTAAAACCAGAAGTATTATATTTGGGTCATCTAATAACAAAGAATGGAGTCAAAACGGACTCCAGCAAGCATGAAGTAATAAAGACGTACCCTATACCAAAAAATGTAGATGACGTACGACGATTCGTAGCCTTCTGCAACTACTACAGACGGTTCATACAAAACTTTGCAGAAATAGCCCGACCACTCAATGCACTTTTAAAGAAAAATACACTGTTCCTTTGGTCAGAAGAGTGCAAGAAATCCTTCGAAACACTCAAAACGAAGCTAATAACTTCACCAGTCTTGCAATATCCTGATTTCAGCAAACCATTCATCCTAACGACGGATGCTTCGAATTTTGCACTTGGAGCAGTGCTCTCGCAAGGTGAAATAGGACGAGATTTGCCAATAGCCTATGCAAGTAAAACACTAAATAAGCACGAGCTGAATAAATCAATAATTGAAAAAGAATTGCTTGGTATACACTGGGGAATCAATTTTTTTAGACCCTATCTCTATGGGAACAAATTCACAGTTGTAACAGATCATCGCCCGCTCGTCAGCCTCTTCACACATAAAAATCCTTCTTCGAAACTAACAAGAATTCGTTTAGACCTAATGGACTATGACTTTGAAATTATGTATAAACAGGGAAAGATGAATACAAACGCAGATGCCCTGTCAAGAATAAAAATAGACTCTGAAAAATTAAAATCAATGATACCGAAACAAATAAACATTATCACACGTAATATGGCAAAAAAGCAGCAGAACGGAATGGAGAGAAGTGATAGCGTAGAATCAGACCAACTCTATATATGGGAATGCACATCCATCTCCGACATAAGAAATATAAAAAAAATACAATTTGATACAGCATACGCAGAAGAGAATGCGATAAATGAAAGTTTGCCAGAAATAAACATAACTAAGAAAGGGGTAACCGTTCAGTACAGCGACAATCCTATATTTAACTCTGGTTACATAATGGAGAAGCTGATACAAAAAATGAACGAGAATAATATTAAAGAATTAGCACTCGCAAAAGACGATGCTATATTTCATCATATTAAAGTAGATGAATTTAAAGAGAAATTCAATAAGCTGCAGCAAAATAATAAACGTGGTAAGGCAACACCATTGAAGATATTACTTTATGAACCCCCAATAAGGATAAAAGATCCAAAGAAAAAACTAGAATTAATAAAAGAATACCATGACAGCATGCATGGTGGACACGCTGGAATTAAACGCTGCATAAACAAATTAAAACAAAGGTATACATGGAAAAACCTTAACAAAATGGTAAAGGAGTACATAAATAAGTGTGATAAATGTGCGAAGAACAAATTCAAAAAATACACAAAAGAACCTCTGGTAATAACAGACACACCAAACAGTAGTTTTGAAACGATCTCAGTTGACACAGTAGGACCTCTAAGAATGTCAAACGGTTTCAGATACATCCTGACGCTGCAATGCGAATTGACAAAATTCGTTGAGGCATATCCAATGGAGACAAAAGAAGCCTCCTCGGTAGCAAAGACAATAGTTGAAAGATTCATTCTAAAGTATGGATGCTTCAAAACATTGAAAACAGACAGAGGTACAGAATTTGTAAATGAACTACTTAAAAATATTTGCAAATTTCTGAACATAAAACATGTTACGTCCACACCGTTCCATCACGAAACTCTAGGAGCAATTGAAAGAAACCATAGAGTATTAAACGAATACTTGAGAACATTCTCAGAAGAAGACAATTGGGATGAACTAATTCCATACTATGTATTCTGTTATAATACAACACCACACACAGATACAAGTTATACACCATTCGAATTAGTATTTGGAAAAATAGCAACACTACCAGCAGAGATTCTGAAAAGTAGGGAACAAATAAATAGCATACACAATTATGCAGAAGAACTTGCAATAAGGCTAAAAAGAGCTCATGAAAAAAGCAAGGAACTATTAGAAGAAGCTAAAAAAGAGCGAAAGAGAATGAAAGATAAAAACTCTAACCCCTCGAAGTTCAACGTCAACGACTACGTATACTTGAGAATGAATTCCAGGAAGAAATATGAAAGTCCTTACGATGGACCATTTAAAATCATTGAACGAAAAGGAGTAAACTCCACAATCTTAATAAAAGAAAAACCCAAAGACGTACACAATAACAGGTTGATAAAATGTAAATTTAAGTAAGGTATTATATCTAGATAATCAATAAAAATAAGGCATTAAGTTCATAAAAATAATTAATAGCATACAAAAATAATATAAATAGTTTAGAACATGTTTAATTATATAATATTCATAAATTTATGTAACAAAAAAAAAAAAAATTTTTTTTTATATACAAAAAAAATTTTTTTTTCTTTTATGGGTAAGGATGTAAAGCCATGACCACGGTAAATAATTACAAACAAAAATCAAACCGAAAAATAATTAAAATAAACAAAGTTTGTACGACCCCAAGAAGAATTTTGCAAAGCAAGCAAATTCCACTATGCAAGCATAATTCTTGATTGGTAAAATATTCATACCCAAGGTCATCGCTTTACACGAAAATTCAAATGGCTTGTGATCAGGTAAGCTGACACAACAAAATATGTTCAATTCAATTATTGCAATTCTGCAATAATCCCCACCTTTGTATAAGCACTGTATAGGGAAGTCACCTGTATAAATAACCTGTGACAATTGATTAAAATTCAGAAGTAAATCATTCATCAAGGTGTTTCTTTATTTCTCACCCTAAGATCGGCATACTCTGCCAGTAAACATATATAGCGGCATACTCTGCCCAAAGGATTACCAAACAGCGGCATACTCTGCCATAATAAATACATATAGGCATACCCTGCCAATAATAATAAAACAGCGGCACCCTCTGCCATACTATTAAAAAGATCGGCAAGTACCTGCCATCATACATTAATAAAGGTCACAGCGGCTCATAGCCATATAAACCGTAAGTTTGGCAGTTCTCTGCCCGGTATAAATTAATTATATAAAAATCTATAATAAAAGAAATCTCAATCATGAATAGCGTCCAGGCCAATTGTGAAGTAAACATATTACATATTATTGCCTAATTACTATCCACCAGTGAACTCTGATAAGATATAAAGAATAATCACGAATGAAATTTACCGTTAAGTCATAGTAATGAGTACCTACATTAACTTTGAGAAAAATTTAAGTTGTACCGTTTGCACTGTTTTCAAATTTTGAGAAAAGTTCTGTACCATCAAGATACAAGATTAAGTTTCAATTTTTTGTGCCAATGCTTCATTGAGAAGCTACCGTTGCACAGAGAAATATCTTAGATGATTACTTCGTATTCCTCGATGAAGCTAATGACAAAATCTGCACGATAAATCTTTGCTCTTCAACTCAAGCTTGTTCTCTCATGGGCTATAATTTTATATTGTTATCTTTCCACTTCGGAAGCTGATAGAGAAAATCATGTAACAGTTATTCCGAAATATTTTCACTTCTGGACCCGGAATATATACATAGATGCAGATCTATCCACATTTATCCAACGAACAAAGAATAAGACCATCTAGAATAAACGACTACAAGCTTTCAAAAGATCTTAGCGATTTACTTCTTACTTTTCATCTTAGTTCCTTATATTAACTTCCAGTCCTACATAGAGTAAAGTAACTAGGTAGGTAATTTGGCGAATGATTGCGATTGCTAGCAAATTTTGCACATAAATTTAATATTATCATTAATAACTTCCTAAATGAGATGGAGTTGGCTATATACATGTAATAAAATTGCTTTCCAAAAGAGGTTCTTTTATTTTTTGGGATGGTAAAGCGATGGCTGAAAGGTCTTTTAAAAGAGGTTTTTTTAAAATTTAAGAATCTGCTAAAAATGGGAATACTTCATAGACGAGAAAAGCACCCAATGTTTTCTTATACGTCTACGCCTTTTACGATTTAAATAATACCACACTGTTGCGAAGTCGTCATCACTGCCTGCTTCAAAACCCTCGAGAATACTTCCCAAGCCATGAAACAGAAATCTATATGTGTGCGTTCGGAGTCCGTACTCTAAAATGCTCTATATTGATGCTTATGGAAAAGTGCCAAACATTGACTTTATATATGCCATAGAGCCTAAACTACTATCCTTACAGGAAAATAGTCATCTAGTAATTTAAAGCTTGATTCCTTACCTTACCAAAGGCTATACTTACTATATACCTTACTTAACAAAATAATTAAATAGTTTTGATTACAAAGTAACCTTAACATTTTACGCTCAATACATCTCAGCTGAGTGATAATTGCATGTGTGTATGTGCAGCCGTAGTCCGAATCTGTAGGCAGCTACATTCGATATCATCAGCCCACGGCATCCCATGACGGCAGAGCAACATTACAATGATTACTCAGCTGAGAACATTTGTTTGAGGAATCGTAGTCATTTGGTTAAGATATTTTTTTTTTAAATAACTTTGTTAGGAAAGGTATGAAAATTTAATTACGGTTCGGAAGATAAGAAAGCAAGCTTAAGATTATCACAACACCATTTTTTTGTGTTAATAGTAGTTTAGGGCGGAGGAGCTATTCAAATCAAACTTTTGTCAATTTTACATAAGAACACTGCAAATATTTTAGAATGTAAGGACTACGCTGGGCCTCGCATGTGGTAGGGAGGGAGTCTGTTTCATGGATTGTGAAGTATTCTCGAGGGTTTTGGTGCACCCCTTTTATAAAGAAATTATTTTAAAAAGTAGTGCTATAGTTGCTACAGAGCTTGAATTAGATGTCAACATATTCAAACTTTACTATAGGCTAAATAAAAATAACTTTTTTGATTTACTCAAGTTTATTTGTGAAAAATTAAAAAAAAAAGACACAAATTATCGGTTCTCAGTTCAGCCAGAGGAATGGTTATTAATATGTCTAAGGTAAGTCCTTAAAAAAAGTATCCGTTTAATGAGTTTAATTGTCGGCAAATTTGGGTCCTTCAATTACTGAAATGAATCTTTCTCAGTCTTTTCTCTTTTGCTGTAGTCTGATAAATTAAAATTCCACAAAAAACTGTGTCTTTCAATTGCTTCTATGAACCATATCTTAAAAGTGTCGTCGGTGTTTTTCAGTTTTGCAGTATTTTGAAATTAACGATAGATACACTTCTGCAGAGGAAAGTTGAATATATACTGAACTACGTAAAATGTCTTCTAGTGAATTACGCCAAGAGACAGACTGCTAGTGTCGCTTGAAGATATTCTCTTTATGATATTTGTCTCTGACTCTTTCGTATGCGAGTACAGATCGCACACCGAGATGATATATATCACAAGGCGATTTATGTCACAAAGAGACTGAATTCGAATTATATTTATGTAAAATTCATTGAAATATCTCCTGTAATCGCATACGAAAGAGTCAGAGACAAATATCATAAAGAGAATATCTTCAAGCGACACTAGCAGTGTGTAAAATAGTTTAAAAGTTTCTAATTCCAGTTTTTTCTAATCATTGAAAATTGGTTGGAAACGAAACGATGTATACAAGCACATCGATAAGGCAGTCCAATAAGAGGAAAGTAACTTGTCTTCGATAACAGTGCGTGAATCAAATGGAACTAGATTAAGTCATCTGTACATTTAAATGTATCTTTAAAATAGCAAATTAGTAATATTTTAATAAGTAACTTATTGTATACTAATAATCTTAATAACTTTAGCTAGGAAATATTAAGAACGGCAACAAAAAATGTTAAAAATTCCAGTTGCGTTGCACAGCTGCTAGGGTCAATGTACTCAGACTTGTATGATTGTGAGTACCAGTACCAGTAAATACCAGTACTCATACTGGTGAAAAATATTCAGTAAAAATTAAAATCTCTTTACTGGTACTTAAAAATTACCACTACCAGTAAATTTATTGGTACTGGCGAAAGCCAGTAAATCACCAATAAACACCAGTAACAACCAGTACGCCAGTAAGCGCCAGTTATAACCAGTAACCCCCAGTAAACACCAAAAAAAATCAGTAACCTACCAATAACAAGAATTAAATACAAATTTATCCACCAATCTGATAAAGGCATGAATTATTAAAACAGAAGACTCATTTTTATTACACGTTAAGTAGGTATTACTTCACGAAAAGCAATTGTTCATTCTTTATTCCGAATAAAATTACGTTAATCCTTAAAGTCCTAACCGATTTTAATGTAACGTGTTAAAATCCTTTCGCACGCTTAATAATAAAACTACACTTAAGTTGCTTGCTTATAGGAATGTATATATTACGTACATGCACCTACATATATATGGTCAAGAATATGGAACATCGGCTGGAACTGGTGTCACATACATAGCTATCGATGTTTTTCCGAAATCACTTGAAGATCCTGTAAGAACTATTCTTCGAATTAAATGGATGTACGAATTGCAGTGATGGATATTGGAAAAGCCTCAAGCGGAACTAGATGCTGACACTATATTTGTGGATGATTTTATAAAATATTTTGTTATTGGATTGGCAAACAGATTAATAATAATACTAAACTTAGTAATATTGTCCTCTATTTGCAATGGAAGCTGCTTCTTATGGAGAAAAGAAATTATACACTGATGGAGTGACCTTAACGGCTAACGGTACTTGACTCCGATGCTTTGGCCATTATATTTTTTGTAAGCATTTAAGAAATATTTGAAAAACTTGTCTGGAATAACGGGAACATTGGTTCACTGTTTCACTTGTTCCATTTAAATGGAATATTTAACTACTCATGGTACTCATGAAAGCAAGCGAACATATGAAAGATGATATTAGCGAATAATTAATGTATAACTTGCATTTTTCCCAAATGAACTATTGAAATACTTTCATGTAAAACACACCTAAGATGAAAATATTTCTGTTAAATAATATATGACGGATATAAAAATCAGTCTTCTGTTTTAATAATAAATGCATTTATCAGATTGGTGGATAAATTTGTATTTACTTCTTAATATTAGTAGGTTACTGGTGTTTATTGGCGTTTACTGGGGGTTACTGGTTATTACTGGCGCTTACTGGCATACTGGTTGTTACTGGTGTTTATTGGTGATTTACTGGCATTCGTCAGTACCAATAAATTTACTGGTACTGGTAATTTTTAAGTACCAGTAAAGAGATTTGAATTTTTACTGAATATGTTTCATCAGGATAAGTAGTGGTACTGGTTGAAAATTCAGTAAGGATTTACTTGAATATCACGCAAGTATGAATGTACTCTTCTGACCTACGCACAGCTGCTAAGGTTAACGGACTTTTCTATTACTACCTACGCACAGCTGCTAAGGTCAACGTACTTTCGTTACTATGCGCAATGTAAAATAATTTGTTGGAGTCGTGCGCAATTCAGAGGCAATATAAGTCGCAGGCCAACTTGAATCTTTCTTTTTTAGTATCCAGCTTTCATAGATTGCGCATCATTTGGAATTCGACTTGGCTAGTGTAATAAAATATAATTATTAACAAATTAACTTTATCTTGGGTAACGACTGAGATAAAGCGATTTATTCTTGGTCTCGACTGGAATAAATTCTACTAACATAATACCTTTATCTTGGGTAACGACTGAGATAAAGATATTTATTCTGGGTCTCGACTGGAATAAATTCTACTAACATAATAACTTTATCTGAAGTAAAGTATCTTATTCCGGGGAACGACTAGAACAAGAAATCTACTAACCAAATTACATCTTTGCTTTGGGTCTCGACTGAAGTAAAGTATCTTGTTCCGGGGAACGACTAGAACAAGATAATCACTAATTACATATTTAATTACCAACGCCATAAAGTCGATTCCATAGTTTTATACTGGTGAGTACATTTTTTGATTAATCATATATTATAGTTCAGATTGATTAATAGATATATATATATATACATATATAATGCCATTGGTCAAAGTTGTCTCAGCTTTGACAGTATTGGATTGAAATTAAAATTATTGTTGTGTAGTGAGTAAGCGGTTATATTAAATCTATTGAAGTTTAGTTCTTACGTGTCGTGAAATTGAATTCTGTTAATTTTAGTTATAGTTGTAATTTTGTACTTAAGTTTTACGTGCGTCCAATAAACCACTGACTATAAAATATTCCCCGGCGTTATTATTTACAGTCCACATCATTATTGATATTTTCTTTTGAGTGTTCTCATTGGGCAGAACATTTTATGGTCCTTCGAGCCGGATTTAAAGTCTAGTGGTTTATAATTTCACACGTCTTAACATGAGTACACTTCAAAAATGTTTGGCTAACCAAGCCACCTCCGCAAAAATCATCGAAAAATCTCTCAAGAACTACAACAATACCGTAGTAGAGAAACGAACAAAAGGGCTTATTTCTGAGCGCTTAATCGCTTTAAGCGAAATCTGGTCACATTACAAGTCTACTCATTATTCAATTATCCAAGCTACGCTGGCGTTGGATGACAGTGAACTTGAGAAGTACGAGTATTTCTCTCATGATCAATTTGCAGGGGTGGAAAATAATTACTATACATTCCGAGGTATTCTTAGGGATGCATTAGATGCTTTTGAGCCAAAAGCAGAACAAAAATTGCTGCAGAAACTAGAACTGATCAGCAATCTTCGTCGTTTTTGAAGTTGCGCAGAATTACACTTCCAACATTTTCTGGATTTGTTTAATTCTCTAGTTCATAAAAATCATTCCTTACCTCCAGTACAAAAACTACATTTTCTTAAAACAAGTGTTACTGGCGAGGCTGAGCATTTGCTGCGACAGTTTCCAGTAACAGACGCAAGCTACGAAAATGCATGGAAAACGTTAAAGGATAGATACGACAACAAGCGAGTATTAGTGAATGCTCAGCTGAAAACTCTGTGCAATCTATCTTAAATAACAAATGAATCTTCTAAGGCGATACGATCCTTATTAGACAGATCTTCAGAATGCATTTTCGAGCTTGAAGTTTTAGGAGTTTTTACAAAGCAATGGGACCCAATTCTCATATACAAGTTGGTGCAATGCCTACCAACGGAAACCCATCGCTTGTGGGAGCAGGAGGTAAATATTGAAGAAGGTTTACCTACGTTTGAGTCCCTAAAAACCTTCCTAGAGACCAGATTCCGAACTCTGGAAGCAATTTTAGATTCAAAGTCAGTTCACTTCATAAAAAAGGTATCAACACATTTCTCATCATCTACAGACAAATGCGCAATATGCAAAGAGCCACAATTTATCAAATGTGACATTGACAAAAGGTTCAAGAGCGTTACAACTAACCATCTATGTGTAAACTGCCTATCAAGGCACCATAACACGAAATCTTGCCGCGAAATCTTGTGCGGTAGAAAACACCATTCTTTGCTTCACAAGAATAGTAGCCCATCCAATCAAAGTACTCACTGTTCAACTAAACAAAGAAATAATTCTATCAAACAAGCACAGCCACACAATTCTACCTCTACATCTGAGGTCATACCAGATAGTTCCTTACGAACATTCTACACAAATCGCCCACAGCGCGGTACTCAAGCACTGCTTGCCACAGCATTGCTTCACGTTTCCTCAACAGAGGGAACAATGCATACTATGCGGGCTCTAATCGACTCGGGGTCTCAAGTATCTTTTATTACAGCAGCAGCAACACTCAAACTGCACCTATCTGCCATTCGCGTTGACACCCAAATCACAGGCTTGGCAAATAGCAAAGCTACAAATATTAAGCGACAAACATGCTTCAAAGTATGTCCGCAATCTAAATCAAATAAGACAACTTCAGTGACAGCACTAATCGTGAACAAGATCACTGAGTTCCTGCCTCCGACTACCATTCAAATACAAGAATGGGATCATATAAAGGATTTAAAGCTTGCTGACCAATTTTTCCACAAGCCGGAAAAAATTGATATTCTCCTGGGAGCAGATGTATACGGGGAAATTCTGTTGGAAGGATTAAGAAAAGGTCCTCCAGGAACCCCTGCTGCTCAAAATAGCACCCTAGGATGGATTCTCTTCGGAAATCTATCGCGAGCGGACTCTATTTCTAAAGTTTTATCTTTAGCAATTAATGCGCAAGCTGACCAAGAAGCGTCAATAGATAAAGTCCGGAGAATGCTTTCGCAACCTGAGGAAATAACTTCTCAAGTGAGTAAACTCTCAAAATCCGAACAAGAGTGTAAACGATCTTATCAAAACTCTCATCGTCGTATTGCAGCTGGTCGATATGTACGATTACCATTAATCGAAGAAAAACCAGTACTAGGTGATTCTCGATATATGGACTTACGCAGGTTTTATAACCTCAAAAGGAAACCTCCTAAAAATGCCAATATTTACAAAGACTATAAAGGTTGCATTAAAGTATATCATGCCTTAGGACACTTGAAACTAGCTTCAAGAAAGCAAGCAGCAATTCTAGCTCCAATGCAGCAGGCATCAACATCTCCTATATATAAGCAAGCAGCAAGCCCAGCTTCAGGGCATTATATTTTGCTAAAATCAGCTACCCAGTCGCAGCAAGCTATATCTGTATATACAGCAGGGCAGCAAAAATCCACGTCGTCTGAGGCTCAACGAGTACCGCTGACGACATCAAGCCTTCAGCAGTTTCAACCTGTATTGAAGTTTAAGAAATGCATTTTAAAAGATACAAATGTTCTTCACGCATAACGTCCGGATAACGACTTCCAGCTACTTATTGCAGACAGTGAACAACCGAACACATTCGAGGAAATCACTATCTCATATGAAAAACTAAAGCGGTCCAGAAAAAAGAAACAACGTTTCACTGCTCGGGACGGGACACGCATAAAAGTAAAGCTACTTGTAGATGGACGTATACGAATCGTAACGTAAAATAATTAATCTGGAATCTATTTTTATTATCTTAATAACATTCAACTGGGGTCAAGCATTAGTAGAAATTTCGGAAGTTCGATCTCTGCGCTTACTCAATGTATTATTTTCTATATTATCTTCACTTTCATGAGCATCATATGGAAAATTAATCAGATACGCTCAAGTATTCCTATAACAGCATACAAGATTGAAATATTTTTTCTACCCGAATTTCAAATATCTCTTCGCCTTAAAAAAAAAAAGACCACCAAAAACAAAATCATATGAAAGATAACAAAAATGTATAATATCTATACTCTAGATTAATTTCATAAGCTGTATATAAACATGTACACACACACATGCGTATAATCGTACGCCCATGTCAATAATTAACACAAATCTGTTTCAAAATTACACATAGGCCATAATAACAATTATGCGAACTTCAGGTTTTGCTATAATTTCTTCTAGATTATCACCCGGCATCTAATTGTAAAATACAAAAAACCAAATCTGTTTCAAGACACAGAACTTTTCCCATCTAAAGATCACATAATGCTGCAATTTCTGCGTTACAAATTTCAAAACCCTTTTCCTACTAGATGAGGGGGGCATAATCACAATTATGCAAAGTCCAGGTCTTTGCTATTGTTTCTTCATAACAAAGATATTTTTTTCAGGAAAAAAAAAATAATTAAAAAAAAAAAATAGGTTTATTCGCCACACTCGAACCTTGGACCTGGGACGTGATACCGGATCAGGGCTCAGCGCAGCTGCTGCCAACCAAAGCCCGGTTCATTACATGACAATTAAAGCCATTCCAACACAAAGTGATCGCCAATGAGACAGACGTCAACCAAAGTAATGCGGTGCTCTGACTCAGCTAACCAATAGCAACAGACACCATGTACTTTTCCGATCCTGATCGCCGAAACATTTAGGAAGGTAATAACAAGGTATGATTCCTTATGTAAATAAAAAAAAGGGGGAGTCACCTCTTCATTCTAAAACTAATTTATATTTTAGGTACATTAATTTATAACAACAAATACTTGAAAGATTGAATTTTCTCTATTTAAATTCAACCTTTCAACAGGGGGCAGTATGTTCAAACCAACATTAAATAGCCACCTGGAAGTAAAATAGTTTAAAAGTTTCTAATTCCAATTTTTTCTAATCATTGAAAATAGGTTGGAAACGAAACGATGTATACCTACCTACAAGCACATCGATAAGGCAGTTTTTAGTGGAGATAACAATCAACACCTCATGGCTACATTCAACACAAACAAATCCGGGACACAATCCAATAAGAGGAAAGTAACTTTTTTTTTTTTTTTTTTTATATATTATTAAGCCAAGCTCAGGGGATACCCTATGATGCAAAGCACAGCATGGCAGGAAGGAGATAGGGAAAGGATTAGGGGATATGAGGAAAGTGGCGGAGGTGCCGATGTATGTCGCCCTTAAACTTCCGCAGATTGTATGCCGGAGGAAAAACAGAAGATGGTAAGCTGTTCCACATTCGCACTGTTCGGGATAAAAAAGCATCTCTGAATTTTACTGTACGGCCGAAAGTAATTTGAAGGGTTAAAGGATGTGCGCGGTTTGCAGCGCGAGTATTGCGTGCAGGAATCATTCTACAAGGGATTAGACTAGATATTTCATCAGAACATTGACCATGCATATAGCGATAAAGGAGCGAAAGGCATCCAACATTGCGGCGGTGCTCGAGTGAGTCGATATGACAAGTTATTGCCAAATCGCCAATGAGCTTGAAGGCTCTCTTTTGGACAATATCCAATGAAGCTAAGGCTGTGCGACCAGCCCCGGCCCATATATGGGAGTTGTATTCCATTCTAGGTCTAATGTAGGACTTGTAGAGGAGCGCTAGATTTGACGGGCTGAAATATTTCTTACACCTTTTCAGAAATCCAAGACATTTCGATGCTTCTTTGGCAACAGAGAAGATGTGATCTGTCCAGTTTAACTTACTGGAAATATAAATGCCAAGAATGCTTAGTGACGGTGAATCAGAAATGAATGCTCCATCAAAAGAAACGGGTGTGGTTAAGTTATGATCTTGTTTTAATGAGATAAGACAGCTTTGGGACTTTGATGCATTGAATTCGACGCGATTCGCTTTGCCCCAAGCGAGGATATTGGCAAGATCGTTATTCAATGATCTAGTCATGCAATCTCGTTTAACACATGCAGCATTCCCCCTGGATTCTGCAAGAGTGTCAAAGGAGTAAGCGAAATCAAGAGTACTGTCATCTGCGAAACTATGGATGGGATTGAAAGTAAGGGAAAGCAGATCATTAATGAAAATTAAAAAGAGAGTTGGAGAGATAACAGAGCCTTGAGGTACACCGGCATTTATGGGATGCGGTTCAGACGTAACGCCATCTAATACAACACGTATTTGGCGACTAGATAGGAAACTTTCAATCCATAATACAAGAGGAGGGGAGAGACCAAGTGCTTTGAGTTTGGCTAAAAGGGCTGGATGCCAGACTCTATCAAAGGCTTTTGAAATATCTAGGGCAACGATTTTAGACTCACCAAAATTGTGAAGACTACGATTCCAACGTTCCGTAAGAAAGGTCAGCAAGTCTCCAGATGAGCGTCCAGCTCGGAAGCCATATTGGCGATCGTTGATGAGATGATTAGTTTCTAGATACTTCATTAATTTTGAGTTAATGATAGATTCAAAAACCTTTGAAAGAATCGAAGTGATGGCAATTGGTCGATAATTTGAGGGATCGCTACCCTCTCCTTTCTTAGGAATAGGCTGAACGTGAGCTAGCTTCCAAGCAGTTGGAAATTTTCCTGTCGAATAAGACAAGTAGAAGAGTTTGCGCAGAGGTTTAGCCAAGGATGAGGCGCAGCTTTTAATTAACAGGGGCGAAAAACCATCAGGACCTGCGGCTTTGGAGACGTTGATCCCCTTAAGGACCCTGACCACATCCCTCGTACGAAGGTGTATTGGCTCTTGTACACATTCACACGGGCGATGCAAAACAGGTGTTTGTGAAGTTGGTGGAAGACGAGAATTTGAAGCGAATCTAGCAGCTAAAATATTAGCTTTATCCAGGGAGTCAACAATCACTTCACCATTATTAAGTAGTGAAGGTATAGAGGAACTGGTGAAATTGTTCCTGATGGTTTTGACCAGGGACCAGAAACCTTTGCTACCTTTGCGGCTTGTCAAGATTCTTTGTCTAATATTCTGGTCAAAAAGAAATTTTTCTCTCTGGATAATGGACTTGCAGGTGTTCCGTGCAGTCTTGTAGACTTGTTTCATTTCCGGACATGGATGCAATTGATAGGCGCGAAAAGCAGACTCTTTCGCTTTTATAGCTTGGTTGCACTTATCGTTAAACCAGGAGCGATCATGCTGTTGTTGAGACCTGCTGTAAGAATACGGAATGTATTCACGCATGCCAAGATTTAGTATGTTACTAAATTGTAATGTGCATTCATCAACATCCCTCGAAGCAAAACAGACCGACCAATCAATTTCTTTAAGATACTTATTGAGACTTTCCCAATCAGCATTCTTATAGTGCCAAAGAAGCCTACTTGTAAGTAACTTGTCTTCGATAACAGTGCGCGAATCAAATGGAATTAGATTAAGTCATCTGTCCATTTAAATGATCTTTAAAATAGCAAATTAGCAATATTTTAATAGGTAACTTATGGTATACTTATAATCTTAATAACTTTAGCTAGGAAATATTAAGAACGGCAACAAAAAATGCTCAAAATTCCAGTTGCGTTGCACAGCTGCTAGGGTCAATGTACTCTTCTGACCTACGCACAGCTGCTACGGTTAACGGACTTTTCTATTGTTATCTACGCACAGCTGCTAAGGTCAACGTACTTTGGTTAAAATAAATTCTACTAACATAATAACTTTATCTTGGGTAACGACTGAGATAAAAATATTTATTCTGGGTCTCGACTGGAATAAATTCTACTAACATAATAACTTTATCTTGGGTAACGACTGAGATAAAGATATTTATTCTGGGTCTCAACTGGAATATCTCTTACTAATAACAACTTTATCTTGGGTAACGACTGAGATAAAGATATTTATTCTGGGTCTCGACTGGAATAAAATTGACTAACCTAATAGCTTTATCTTGGGTAGCGACTGAGATAAAGATATTTATTCTGGGTCTCGACTGGAATAAATCTTACTAATAACAACTTTATCTTGGGTACCGACTGAGATAAAGATATTTATTCTGGGTCTCGACTGGAACAAAATTTACTAACTTAATAACTTTATCTTGGGTAGCGACTGAGATAAAGATATTTATTCTGGGTCTCGACTGGAGTAAATCTTACTATCTCAACAACTTTATCTTGGGTACCGACTGAGATAAAGATATTTATTCTGGGTCTCGACTGGAATAAATTCCACTAACATAACAAATTTATCTTGGGTACCGACTGAGATAAAGATACATATTCTGGGTCTCGACTGGAATAGATTTTACTAACTTAATACCTTTATCTTGGGTAGCGACTGAGATAAAGATAGTTATTCTGGGTAGCGACTAGAATAACACAGACTAACTCAAACCTTTATCTTGGGTCTCGACTGAGATAAAGATAGTTCTTCCGGGTAGCGACTAGAATAACATTCACTAATCTCAAACCTTTATCTTGGGTCTCGACTGATATAAAGATGTTTATTCTGGGTACCGACTAGAATAAACACTACTAATACACTTTGCTTTGGGTCTCGACTGAAGTAAAGTATCTTGTTCCGGGGAACGACTAGAACAAGATAATCACTAATTACATATTTAATTACCAACGCCATAAAGTCGATTCCATAGTTTTATACTGGTGAGTACATTTTTTGATTAATCATATATTATAGTTCAGATTGATTAATAGATATATATATAATACATATATAATGCCATTTGTCAAAGTTGTCTCAACTTTGACAGTATTGGATTGAAATTAATATTATTATTGTGTAGTGAGTAAGCGGTTATATTAAATCTATTGAAGTTTAGTTCTTACGTGTCGTGAAATTGAATTCTGTTAATTTTAGTTAAGGTTGTAATTTTGTACTTAAGTTTTAGGTGCGTCCAATAAACCATTGACTATAAAATATTCCCCGGCGTTATTATTTATAGTCCACATCATTATTGATATTTTCTTTTGAGTGTTCTCATTGGGCAGAACAACCACTGACTTATAACAATGGACTGAGCGTATTGTCATTTTCCTATAGGAAAGCATGGCACAAGTTTTATAGTTCTCTTTCGCCCTATGGCAGAATTGGAGCTACCAACACAAAATATTGCATTCAGGAACGTTTGCTTATGCCATTTGATGTTATGTTGGGTACAGATGCAATCACCGCAGAAGGAATAAGGTAAAGATAGTGCTTACCATGCTCCGTCTCTCTTGCCCATAAGCAGGATTCAGTTAAGAATAACTTTTGAAAATTAAAGCCGGAATGAGTTTAATTCCATATAAACGATTAAAATATCACTTGGGCACAAGAAAATATATTTCTTTAATTTAATTCGATTTTCGGATGTAAAATTTCATCTGATTGGTCAAGTTTTACATGTTTTTTATGTAATCGTTTTAAAGGGTGCTCTAACGGTGATATACAGAAACACAATACTTTTTGTGCCACATGAAATAGCAAATCGCTCAGTCCATTGTTATAAGTCCCACTATCCCCAGCTATCGACGGTAGTATTTAGAAAGTGATGTATGAGAAAAGCTCATAGCAAACCTCAATAACTCACTGATCTCAGCTAAACAATTTTTTCAATATAGCCAAAAATTTAATTTTTTCTAAGAATTTAAATCGACCATATTTCTTCAGAATTCGTGTGCATTATTGGTGGCTGAAGACGATTCCAATAAATTGTGTCAGGGTAGTCTCGGCTTCGTTGCAGTTGGATTAATTTGGGGCTTGTTAGCTAAAATTTTTTATGAGCGTAGGACTAGGTCATGACCGTGTTCCAGGCTGTGACATCGAATTCTTTGAATGTATTAAAGTGGTACGATTTCGTACTTCTCTTAGCATTTGTTCTTATGGAACTTCAACCTTCTGCACAATGTAAATAAGCCTCCGTACTAAAAGTTTTATTCAGGAATTTTGTTATTTAATTCCTTGTGCATGTACTAGCATAAAAATCTAAGTACTTTCTTTAAGAAAATTGTTTATATTTTATTACTCAAACATAACACTACACATAAAAATCAGAAAATGTGTTGAATTCTGTTGCCTTCATACCACCCAGAAATCACACTGGAAAGCAAGCAGAGCTTTGTGCTTGCCTATTGACTTATATGAAAAAAAATAAGTCTTTGAATGTTTAACACACAGTAACTTCTTAAGTATAATAAAGACAAAAAGACAATGTTAACCACTTTTTTGTATTATCCTGTAATGCTTCTATCAATTTAAAAATATTTCCAACATTCCATATTAAATAATTCAGTTTTTTTCATTTCAAACATGACCCAAAGTATTTTTTAATCAATGAGGTACATATTCGCCTCGTATTTTCACAACCTGCGCTTGCTCACTGCCCTGCCCTGTGAATCGAACGGACGGCAACGGTTTTCTGTGTTTAACTCTTCATAACTTTTAAATTATAATTCAAAGGTAATTCAAATATTAGCCTATTTTTATGCTGGTAAATGCACAAAGAATTAAATAACACAATTCCTGAATAAAACTTTTAGTACGGAGGCTTATTTACATTGTGCAGAAGGCTGAAGTTGAAAGTAATGCATTTTTCCATAACAGCAAATGCTAAGAGAAGTGCGAAATCGTACCACTCTAATACTTTTGCCAGTAGCAAAATCGTTTTGTGTCACGGCCTGGAACATAAAGACGGCAATGACTAGGTACATCAGCGCGGATTTTTGTCTCAGGCCTTTATAGATTATTTTCAATGTAGTAAAGAATTGATTTATTTTTTAGGATTGAAATCGACCATATTTCCTCAGAATTTGTGTGCGTTATTGGTAGCTGTAGACGGTCCAAACAAAATCTGTCTGTAGCCTTGCTGGATTTTGTTTCTGTCCAGTGCACTCACTGACTTATAACAATGGACTGAGCGTATTGTCATTTTCCTATAGGAAAGCATGGCACAAGTTTTATAGTTCTCTCTTTCGCCCTATGGCAGAGTTGGAGCAACCAACACAAAATATTGCATTCTGGAACGTTTGCTTATGCCATTTGATGTTTTTATGTTGACAGATGCAATCACTGCAGAAGGAATAAGGTAAAGCTAGTGTTTACAATGCTCCGGCTCTCTTGCCCATAAGCAGAATTCAGTTAAGAATAACTTTTAAAAATTAAAGTCGGAATGAGTTAAATTCCTTATAAGCGATTAAAATATCACTTGGGCACAAGAAAATATATTTTTTTAATTAAATTCGATTTACGGGTGTAAAATTTCATCTGATTGGTTGAGTTTTACATGTTTTTTATGTAATCGTTTTAAAGGGTGCTCTAACGGTGATAAACAGAAACACAATATTTTTTGTGCCACATGAAATAGCAAATCGCTCAGTCCATTGTTATAAGTCAGTGAGTGCACTATATTCAACACAACAAATTTTTTCTCTGGTTTGAATCCCAATATTTATTTTCATATTTCACGACAGCAGGGAAGTCGAAACTGCTGAGAGTTCTTGCAATTATTCGTTTTTTGGCTGTTCTTAAGTACATACATACGCAATGTCGTTTTTTGGAATCCACGAACTGAATTTTTTGGAGTAAGTTGAAATTTCATGGTTTCTCGCATTTTATCGTCGATTTCCATTAACTGGTATGCCATACATTTTCCGTACTTGCAATTTTATTTCAATTTCAATAAAATTGATGCCTCAATAACCTACTTCATCATATTTTAAACATTTCTGATGAGCGAAACAATATCTTTCGAGTCCATTTCTTGTTAAAATTTGCACTTTTCTGAAAAACGAAAACCAAAATTGCAAAATCTAGTTTGGTTGTGGCGATTACTGATAGCCGCTTAGGTGTTATTTCCCTAAATGTGCGATTTGTGCCCATGCCAATAAATTTCGCTGAAGTTTGTAATTTTGTATTCTTATCCAACTATTAAAAGTAAATCTTTCATTAATGTTTACCTCTACTCCACCCACCAACTTGCCGCAAGACGGCAGACAGATTTTGTTCGGACCATCTACAGCCACCAATAATGCACACGAATTCTGAAGAAATATGGTCGATTTAAATTCTAAGAAAAAAATCAATTTTTGCCTATATTGAAAAAACTGTTTGGTTCGTACCTACCCATGATATACATATTTAGCCGAGATCAGTGAGTTTTGAGGTTTGCTATGAGCTCTTCTCATGCATCACTTTCTTAGTACTACCGTCGATAGCTGGGTATTTCTTGTCTGTGGTATAGGCATTCTACTTTTTTAGAAATCAACAGCAGCCCTTAGGAAAATCCAGAGATTTAACAAAATAGATTAGATTTTTGGAGGAGGGTGCAGGCGTTGGTTCGCATGCACTGCGATCTTAAAGATCCGCGTTAAATTTGCTCCCTTTCTAGGTTTAGAAGACTGTTAATTATAGTCTTGAACCATTCTGGGACTTAGGTTCCACACGTAGTTTGGTGGAGGAAAAACATGTTCGAAGTGGAGTAGTCTCCGCCCGGCCAATACTTCGCGATTGCAGAGCAGAAGTTCCGAGGTTTCATAAACAACCTCCCAGAAACGGCAGGATCGAATCTCAGCCAAGCCCATCGAAAAGCTCTGTTCCCCTAAGGAGTTGGAGTTCTTTTTTTGCCGCCAGCGGTGTCGCTAAAGTTTTTTGCCTGACGATGTCCTTCTAGCCTTTCCCAATAAAGCGGTTTTTGTTTATTCTCGCAGATATTTAGGGTAGCTCTGAGGAGAAATTTTGACGTGCCACAAAATGTTTCTGGTCCGGCAGAAGGAGTTTCCTCTCTCCGTTTAACTAGGCCGTCAGCAATTTTCTTTTATGACCGTCATGTCAGGTACCCACATGAGGATAACTTAGTCAAAGTATAAATAAGGATAAGTAGAGACAGAGGCGAACAAAATAGGAAATTTATCGTGTTTTTCAGAATGAAACAAGTACTTTCATATACTTTCGTCTTTTCCATGAATGGGTGAAATGAACTCTATGCACTATTGTAGTGCAACTGAGACAACGATTTAAAAACAAAAATCGAGAGAACGTAGGATTACCCGAACGACAAAATCTTATTAAATCCCTCAAAATCCTTTCAACCTATTCATAATAATGTACAACAGGTCACACTACCTCCCATTATTACGAAAAAAATAAGTTTCGCTTTGGCCCAGATGCTGAAAGGAGATGTCAAATTACTGTCAAATTAAATTCTCATTTTTCCCGAAAATATCAGAGAATCCAGCAAGAATTTCTCCCACTTAATCTCTTCACAGAAATTCGAATGTAAACAGAAGCACGTGCTGCTCAAATTGTATAGAAATTACACTAACAAACATTGGATATGCTATAAAATCCATTGGATATTTCTCATAAGATTTCACAGAAAACCGGTTTTCACAAAAGCGCGGGAACATTTCTTGAGAGTAAAACGTGAAAACTCCGCCCCTTTTCATTTATTGACGAAAATGAAACATTTGCCATTGCGTTTCATTGCATGTAATATTCACTTTCACATTTTTGTCTTATTCGTAAAATGTTCAAAATTTTTTTTATTATTTTATCTTTTTCCTTCCTTTTCTCACCGTGTATATTTAAATCGAAGACAATCGCAACAGTCTTCTGTGTCCCTTCTTTTAGTTATTTATTCTTTCACTTTGTTTCCCACTGATAAATTTTTAAGGGGTTAGAGATAGAGACACTTTCAGACTGTCCTTGGCCTGATGGTGATACCGTTAATAGTCACGACTAAATGTTTACATCAGTACATTTGTTAATTCGTCTTTATGTCCAATTTTATGTGTTACAAGAAGTGAAATCATTCAAATATCAGTTAAGTAAGTTGGCCTTTGCCAGACAAACGAGAACAAGAGATATTTATGGGGAAAATGCTGGTGTAGTTAGGTTATTCTTTTACGCTTCTAAGGGTAGACTAAAATGATGGAGAGAGAAGAATTATAAGAACTATTTTTTTTTAACGATTCTAAATCAAATTTATAAATACAAGAAGAAAAAACAACAGCCTCGTCCGGGCTGTAAAAAAGCCGGGAACTTCCCCTTGCCGGGCGACTGCTCTTACTACTAGCTAACGAGACAGATGATTTTCCCTCTTGAATTTATCAAATTTGTAACTAGCCTACAAATGGCTGGATTACATTACAACGCCGGCGCGGTCGTCGTCGTCAAACGCAGAACAAACCCCGGGCAAGTTACATTAACACTGGGCGGCAGCGCCATATCTTAATTTCCCTTACATTTTACAGTTAAGTTATTTGCTTGTAATCTCTGCCGGTTTGCAATAATATTTTAAATAATAATAAAAAATATATTTTCTTTTCCTTCAAGTCCACATTTTTTTAATATAAAATCATTTATTTTCAGAAATTTAAATATCGCTTCATTTTGTCATGTTTTTTCATAATTGATATAGATCTGGCATATTGGCAGCAATGGAGCGCCAGCGTTAAATTTAGGATTAGAAATGGGTCGACGACCACGCCGGCGTGGGTAATGTAATGCATTTCATACATGCGGTACTTTCTCTAAATATTTTTGACATAAAACGACGACCACGCCGACGTCGGCGTTGTTAATGTAATCCGGCCATAAGTCCGGTGACACGATGATACACACGCGATACACCGTACTAAAAACCAGTTTTCTTAGCTTTATTTTAGAACATTTTCGTGTATACCTCAATTTAGAGTAGAGGGTTAGACTCGGATGATACCACAACCTTCTATATATTACAAGCCGTGAACTGGAGAGAGTCACACACACATTGAAGGGGACTAGTAGTGCTGTCTGCCGACATGTGGTGCTTTTGCTAGGAGTTTTTCGCAAGGGATTTTTATAGGTCAACGAAAAAAACAAAAATTATTGTCTTAATTTTTTTATTGACTTATTATTTTTGTTTGAGTTTTCAAATCAAAAAGATTTAATAAATAACATTTAATCGTATGATTTTTTGGAAAAAAGCTGGTCGACGAAACATGTGGTGAATATCAGAATCGGAGCCAAAATATTTAAGTGAAATTAAAGGCGTCCTTTGCAAAAAATAATTTTATTACACAGATGCATATAAAAATTATTATAGTTCAAAGTAAAAAATCGATTTTTTTTTATTTAATTTACTTATATAATATTCAAGAACAAAATTCATATCAAGTTTTAAAAATATTTTATGAATAAAAAAGTCTATAATTCAACAAAAATTTAACATAAAATAAAGCTCCATAAACAAATAACAAACAATAATAATTCAAAATATGTAAAATAAAAAGAAAGATACTTATAATTTAACTAGGTAATTTATATAAAAAAATATTAAATGTATTCCTTTGGTTATTATTTTATCACAGTCTTCCAGTCCAGAGGTTTGGTAATAAGTTTTTTAGTCCAAGTAGTGATGCTTGACAATCTCGGATATAAGGGCCATGAAAAAATATATAATATGATTAGAATTAGGAATCAAAATAATGGGTATTTTTGTTTATGAAAGAATGGGAGAAAAATAAAGAAACGGAATTAGCTACTATTTGATTCACATATGATACATGAAAAAAAACAGGGTCAAATCAAGTGACGGTATAATTCCATAGGTTTCCATGACAAAAACGTTAGTAAAACGTAAGCAAAATATCATGGATAGCCACGATGAAGGATAGTCTGAATTAGAAAGCTATTCAATCCAAGTTGATTAAAAAGACGGAACATGGCTTGATTTATTCTGTTGTTATCAGTAATAATAGCTACGACTTTAAAAGCGAGTTTTTAAAAAAACGAAAGAACCTCATTAGTTAATTCAAAAAAATATCCGGATGTTGGATTAGAAACTGGAAGTAATCTGACTATATCTTTGTAAGATCCAAAAATGGACTTAATCATAAAAGCCATAATGGTACTTGCGGGCTTGAGCGAGGAGTTATCTGCTACTCCTACGATATTATTTGATTTATATTCCAAATTCGGATTTAAATAAACTTCATCAATTAGCAACGCGACAAACTTTTCTTTATCACCCAATCCTTTAAAAATGTGAACCAAGTAGTTTTCGTCATTACTTGGATTTTTATGATTTGGTGAAATGCGCATTGCGGATGAAATGCTTTGAAGATATCGCTTGGAAGGTAATATTAAGAATCGTTTTAATATTTCGTATGTCGAAGCAGAATGCGAATAAATAGGAAAAGCCAAAATTATAATGGATGAATCGTACCGTTGTTGCTTAGAGTTCTGAAGCTGAATTTGGTTGATTACAATTACAATCCAGGATAATAAGTTTTCTCATCACATTCATCTGCATACTTTAAATATTTTATAGCCTCGTTAAGATAAAAAGATATGCTCTCAATATCTTGAAAATGCTCAAATTTATAATGAACTAATAAGTTCGACAATTGAGACCATAAATTAATTTTACCATGTTTGGCTACAATCTACTCTAAGCTTTTATTCGATACTAAGATATTTTTTTTAACAACCGTAACAGACATATCTTTTACTATAGTTACCCTTACAGAGAAAGTACATCCAAATACCACATTTTCCTCTAGCATAAAAAAGCTATAGAGTCTTCGAATTTTTTCACTGAGAAACCATCCGTATTTAATTTTTTTTCGAAATCGCGCTTAAAACACTCAAAGTGAAGAAACTCTTCATTATGATCCTCGGCCCGTTTAAGGTATTTCTCCCTGCGAAATTCAGGACATTGTCTTTATGCAATGGGATCTGAAGTTAAATAGTGATGTAAGTTCGGGAAAATTGAAGGAACTGCATGTTTTTTTTAAATTGGTCTTTTACATTTGATTTCAGCTGTGAAATCAATGAAATCGGACTCCCTAAAATGGTGATAACATCCAGGAGAATATAAAGTTGGTTGCCAATCTTTTCTGTGAATTGCTTGTATCCAAGCAGATTTCAGGGCTTCGTTACGGGAAAATTGAAACGTTGGCATTGGGTTTGCTTTAACATCCTTTAAAGTCGATCGGTAATTTGATTTGCAGCCCGGCACAACACAATTACGTGGCATGGTGCGTAAAAAAATGTATTTATTTGTTAAATTACATAAGATAAAATATATTATATATTCAACAAAATATAAAATAATATATAAAATATATGAGTATATTTAATGAAAGCAATAATAAAATATAAGATACTCACACTTTTAAAATATCCTCGCCATAATGTTTAATTTTAAATAGAAAAAGTACTCCACTTCTTGTCAACTGGTTTTTTACTTGGTCTCTTGTATTCCTACTGTTTAAAAAAATTGTTTATTAAAATTTGAAGTAGTGAGTTACACGAGATTTTGAGTGAACAATGATCTGGGAATTCGATTGAACAAATATATTAAACGTAATCACTTCTTGCAGGAATTTATATCACGCGCGGAAGGTATTAAAATATGTACATATATATATAACTATAACCGGGATTCACTCCAAACTTGTAAAAGTTCATTCAAAACCATAGCTAGGTATTTTTAAATAAAACAATTAAATAACATCACTTGCCTTTTTTAATTCCTTTTCCAAATGCGCGTCCTCCATCTATAAAGAATATAGCACTACTGATCTTGAATCAAGTGAATAATCGTCAGAGAGTATGGAGGGGAAAATAGCACTACTTCACACATACATACGCAAAATTTCACTTCACGGCTTGTAATATATAGAAGGTTGTGATGATCGTGTGTCATGGGATTAAACCACGTTTTGCTTTCAGCAGCTGGCATTAACCAGTAACGATGAAAGCGCACAAATAAATTGTAAATTCAATTTTTATTTATTTTTCCCGCGAACGGGAAAAAAAATTTGATAAATGGAACAGGGAAAATCATCTGTCTCGTTAGATCAGTGGTAAGAGCAGTCGCCCGGCAACCGGAAGGTCCCGGTTTCAAACCCCGGACGAGGCGGTTGGTTTTTCTTCTTGTATTTATAAATTTGATTTAGAATCGTTAAAAAAAAAAAAAAGTTCTTAAAATTCTTCTTTCTCCATGATTGACCGATTTTAACAAGTGTAAGTTCGATTCCCGTCCGCGGGAAAAATAAGTAGACTAAAAGCTAAATGGCTTCGTGTTGAATAGCAACACAGAAATTCATCCGATTTTCTCGTATATTTTCACATTTATATACGACAAAAGATCAGAATCAGAGCCCATATCAAGCATGCCGATCTACTATACTACTCTAGATTCATCGAACTACAAATTAAGAAATTTCAACAGAGTTTTTGCACATCGATAGCCAGATTAATTTGATAAGTCGGAATGAAAGCAACCATAATCTATGTATATTTTTAGGTGGTACCTAGACCTACTATATAAAAATTGATTATTTCTTTTTCTATGTGAATAAAAGGAATATTCTGTTCCTGGATAATTATGGAGTTGCACAAACTACTCAGTTGCATTCTTTGCACAAAGGACTATATCAAACCAATTGAAAATGATCCCGAGACTTTTAAGTGATTTTAAAGTATCGAAATCCCTTGGTTTTGTGTAATTTCAGCTTAAAATCTGCATTGTACCACACACCAAGGGTAGCTAGCTGAAATTTAGGGTGCTTCAAGCTATATGTTTCATGTAGCTGCAGTACTGGAAATTTAACGGTAACTCATTGACGATATATTTGATTTATTTATTATGAGAAAAGACTATGGACTAAATTTATCAATAAATTATATAAAATTTCTTACCGCTTCAAGCTAGAAAATTAGAAGTTTTCGTAATCATCGCTTCATCGACAATTGTAATCAGCTTTAAAGTGTAGCCAGGGAACTGAATCTGTTCTTTAGTTGTATCGAAATATTATATAAGATAAATGGAAATGAAATGTTCTTCTGCTTCTTTGTGTTTTTATTCAGCTCAGTAAGTCTGGCGTAAAAGCAGGCCCTTGTAGATTTCAGCTAGGAGCTTGAAGGCTATCGTGAAAAGGTTAGGCTGCTCAGGTCTCTTAGGAGGGACCCGTCGGTCAGGCTGACTGTTCTGAGAAGGCGGAAATAACTCCTTTACGGCATCGAAGGAAGAAGCCTGTAGGCATCTTCTCTCGACGCGTTTTCCAGGCTGTAGGCGTGAAGAAGACCTGCAGTTGTGTGGCGAACATCCCCAACCTCTCTGCACTGGCGGTGATTGGTCCACTGCTGCCAAGGTAGTTGATGTCGAGAAGGTGAAATGGCCAGTTTTAACCTTCTCCAGACGGTATCCTTTCTGTCCTTCTTAAGGCGGCGGTGCAAAGGGTTAGTGAAGCGCAGAGCTGCCAAGGGAGAATAACTGGATGTGAAAAGCCATATATGTGCACCATGCTTCGTTGTGCTGAGGTCCTGTATATCTGATTACTGATGAAAGTGCGTGTACCTAGTGAAGGCTAGCGCGTATATGAATTAGTATGCAGCTCGGTATTTGTACCTTGGTATGCTATAAGACTACTAGCGTTAGTCTCAAGCCTCTCCTAGCCTAAAGGGCAGATCATAACCTTCTCCTGGTCCACTGTTGTCACTTTATAAGTGCTAATATGATTAAGCCCGACCGGAGGTACCAGTAATGTTTAAGGATCTGCATGTAAGATTCACTGGGAGTACTCATCATCGTACGATCATGTTATATGAAGCCTTACCAATTGGGTAGCCGACATTGCTAACTTGGTACTACGGGGTTGAGGAGCCCCGAATAGAGCTCTTTGAGCAATATTCGCCTCAACATGGGAAGGCCCCCTTGTGGGAGCATCGTAGTGGTTGTGGTAGCCCATATCGCGGGCAGAGTGAGATTATCTAAGTCTGCATGACTTAGGCGAACAGTCTTCTCCAAACAGAGTAGTTTGTTCTTTTGTCATAATTGCATACTGCGTCCGTGAATTTGAAGGATGGTAGCTTATGTAATGTATGCTTAGAGGATTGGCTCTCGGTGTGGAGTTGCACTAAATCAACCGGGTGCCGTGACCCAGATATCGGAAGAGATTTTAGGTAGGTCTCGCTTCGACCAGTAAGTCCAATGTCAAGCATGCACTGACATAAACTGGTACTTGCTGAGACAGAATATAAATAACATTGATTCCATTTTCATGACATATATCGCTATTGGTTATGTCCCTGAGGTTTGGAGGAAGGTGAGGGTTATCTTCGTTCTGAAGCCTGGCCAGGCTTCATATATTGACCGGAGAGTTTTGGAACCATACTACTGGACATGTCAACTTGTGAGTAGGACGTGTTTTATTTTGCACCCGAATATATCAACCTTTTTTTGTTTTCGGTTTTTGCCATATTGTTCACCTACATACCAAAGAAATTTAAAGACGCTTAGTTACATCGCCTTCGGTTTTTGCTTTGTAGTTTTCGTCGAGTTTTGCTGTGATCGCTTAATAAAGGCTGCCGGTAATTGTAAATAAAAATAAAAGTGTCAATGAATTAACAAAGATGTCTAAAAAATTAACAAGAGGCCGATCAAATTCGGAAAGTGATTCTCCTGCCCCTGCACTTACACGCAGTACTTCGAATAATGCCAAATACATCGATAAAACCGGTACTTTGGAGAATGTAGTTGCTAGTGATCTGACGGAACTCGAATCACGCCTTCTTAGTAGATTTGAAGATCTGTTGACCCAACTGGAAACTAAAATCGAACTACGACTTTTAATAAATTTAAGCGTATGTTGTCCCATCTTGAAGGTTAGATATTCTCAAAAATTGAAGATGGACCATAAATCTTAATCGAAGGTTTATTGCCTGTGAAGCAATAGTAAATAGGATCCAAACTGAGTGTGTTGTGAGGGCTCGTGACATGGAGAATAAATTTGATAAGCTTCATAATATGAAATATGCCGCTATAACAGATGAAACAGAGGACATACGCCGCTCTTTGAGAGATATAATAATTCGTGGAATCTCCGTAATTGTTAAGAAGATTCCTGTCAATATGGTTAAGAGCATCGCATCAATGTTCTCCGTTCGTTGCCCTGGTCTGAGCTCAAGGTAAAATAACTGTCCTATCATGGTAAAATTTTTATATCCACCTGAGCGAAATTCATTTTTTTTTCTGCTATAAAACGTCACGGTAGGCTGAAACTAAAACATTTGTCTGGCATTTTTTCTGATGGTGATGGGCACATCAACTCAACGATAGTCTAACACCACGTAATTCCAAGCTATTGCGCGCTGCATTGGAGCCAAGGTCTGCACGCAAGTTAATACATTAAAGACTCTGCATCGATTTGTTTATGGAGAGCGGAAGACAAATTTTGCAGGATCACCAACGCTGAAAAATTAATAACCGACGAGTAACCTCATCAAAGTGGAGTGCAGTGAACTTTGCTTATTTAAATCTAATTGCGTTACTAATTAGTTGAAATAGTTTTTTTGTGCTCTTGCTTTTAATTTTTTTATAGTTTAGATTTTTAGACTTTTAGTTTTAATTCTTTTATTTTACATTTGATACTTTAATTCGTAGTTAATCATGACATCTTTGTTTTTTAGTGCATTTTTCTGTCTTTTGAATTGTTCTAATATTACAAAAAAATTTACTTAGCTCAGTTTCATTATTTTACTTGTTATATAGGTGATGGGGATCTCGGCAGATTTTACCACCGCGGAGGTATTACCGTTTTTTAGTGCGGAGCACAGCTTGTGGGTGCTGTGGAAAGATGAGTGATGTGAATACTCTGAACACTATACAACTATGATTAATGTTTTTTGTGGCCGCACTGGTGGACTTAATGTATGTTGTTTCAATACTCATAGTAATCGGCTTAAATTAACGAAATCAGGGAAATGTTACTTTGATCCACATTGAACTCTATCTTTGTTACTGAGTCATAGTTACACGAGGATATTCCATCAGCCCATCTATCCCAGATTTTAATATTTTCCGACTTGATCGTAGGAACTGGGTGGGTGGCGGTGTGGCGATCTTTGTCAGAGATAGCTGTACAGCTAAGGGCATTCTAGTTCCGGTCCTCTTTCGTCTGTGTTGAGGTAAACACAGGTTCCGAAAAGTGTATCTGATGTACAGTGTGGCCAGCCAGCAATCATACTTGCATACAACCAATCGACACGCATACATGCACATCCCAAACCGGCAGATCATACATGCTGTGCAATGATGTAAGGAGGCGTGGAAATTTAATTATTTAAGATAGTTCGATTTTGTTTCTTTATCACGTGACATCGTGTTTTGTAAATTGATTCGATAAAAATAAATAAACTACTTCTTAGATTCGACTAGTTATTTAATGTTGTAACGGGCAATTGCATCCTCTGTTATAAATTAAAAAGGCACAAATAGCCAAATACAGTATATTGCCCGCCTGGCTGCTTTAGTGTTGACTCCTTTGAAGAATTTTGCAGTGCTATCTCATATTTAGTACAGCACTATTCTAAAGTTATCATTGGAAGTGACTTTAATGTTAATTTGCTCAAAGTGAGCTATTTCTGCCAACTATCCAGTCCCTCCAATTAAACGTAGTCCATTCTTAACCCGCATATTTTGATATTTCAATACTTGATATTGGCGATCTTTATTACATTAGTAGACGGCTGCGCTATAGAGTAATTTGGTCCAACGGATGCCCCTGGCTTACTGCCGAAATAAGGTCTCCGATCGCTGAACGTAAATATCTCTATTCCAGATATTGTCGCTGCAGAGCCAGTGAATGCCGTTGACTGTATACTACAATCAGGAGTAAGGTTATACAAAGATACGGCTTCCCAAAGTCTTGCAATCGGAAAAAAATTGATTGTTATCTACCATCCAAAACATAGTGGCAAAATCTGCGTAATGTTAAGGTTCATAGGGGTGATGCTAAAAGCCTTGAATTTTACTCCAATTCTCTTAATAATTACATTGTAGTAGATTATGTTCTTGGTAGTGATCAACTTCAATCATGGTCGCCTTGTCATGTGATTGATTCTGAGAACTGTGATGGCTTCAGTTGTCATTGTGTGGATGGCGACGAGGTGATTAAGGCGATTTTTTCTGCCAAATCTAATGAATCTGGTCATGATTACGTATCGCCGAAATTTCTCGAATTGATCTTGCCAATAATTATAAGGTTCCTTCTTTAATTCGTGTATAGCATCGTCCAATTTTCCTAAATGCTCCTCACCTGCATCCCCAGCCGACTTTAGACCGATTAGTCTATATTGCTTCCTCTCTAAAATACTAGTAAAACTAATGTACTGGCAAATTCAGGAATACTTTTGTGTAAACAATATAATCAGCTCGTGTAAATCAGTAACTACCGACATGCGCTCCTCTTTTGATAATGATATGATATCCATATTCATTTTATTAGATTTCTCTAAAGTATTTGATAGTGTTTGTCACGAGAGGCTCTTGATGAAACTGTCTTCGCGATTTGGTTTCTCCCATTCTGCTATGTATTCTTGGCCCTTTATTATTCATTTTATACATAAACGACTTTCCAGAAGTGACTCAGTACGTCAAAGTCCACTTATATGCAGAAGATGTCCAGCTTCATTTGACTCGCCGCGTAGGTATAATCGAAGATTGTGTAAGCCGTATTAACTGCGACCTCCAATTGACAATCTTCCTAGCCTTAACCCTAGTAAATCCCAGTGCATTGCATTCACGACAAATTGATCTGTCAGTATTACCAGAAATTTTACTTAATGACACCATTATCCCATATGTTAGTAGGGCTCGAAATAATGGAGGGCACCTTAATTGCCGGATGAGCTGCTGTGATCACATAAGCGCCAAGCTGTCTGTTTTTGGTAGTATCTTGCCACTAAGCTTAGATATGACTGTGGTCAAATTACTCTTGCTCCCTCATTTCACTAATGTATGCCTGATTTTCCCAGCCTTAGATTCTGTGTGCTCTAGAAAGCTTAGAGTGGCATTCAGTGACTGTATTAGGTTTATTTATGGGTTGCGCGGATATGATAATGTTTCATATTACAGTGTATTGCAGGGTATTGCAATTGGGCCAGCCTCCTTATCTAGTTGAATTTCTGCAATCGTTGCATTCGACCATGGGTCACAAGTTGCTGCTGCCGCAATGTCGTATAGGTACTCTTACTCTTACTAGTTCATATTTTGCTAAGGTTGTTCGCGTCTGGAACAGTTTTCGCGGGCTCGCTCAGCATATTCAAGCAACTTCTCCTCAATTGTGCGATTTAGCTGCTCTCACTTTACGCCCGAGATCTGTATTCAGTCATTTGCATGTGATTTTTCTTACTTGTATATACCATATATATATATATATATATATATATATGTATATATTCTTTTCAATCTCTTTTGCTTTCCGTTTTATTTTTTTCCTCTACATATAAGTCACGTGATATATTTTTTTTATCTGTTTTTATTTTTAAAATTTGAATTTGCAATTATGTATTTGCTATAGCAGTAGTATCCCTAAGAATTATGTATTTGCTATAGCTGGTATGGGATAATCTGCTGCTGCGGCTACAGCTACTGCTGCGGCTGCTGCTACAGCGGCTTTATCCCATACCAGCTATAGCAAATACATAATTCTTAAGGATACTACAATTTCTGATATATTTGCAATTATCATATAAGCACTTTTTTTTCTTAGTTCAATACCGTTTTTTTTTTTATATAGGAATTGAGTTGAATTGCAACTTCTCCTCATTCCTTTTGCAAGAGGCTTGTGGATGAATATATCAAGGGAGTAGCCCTAAAGTCGTCTCTTTAAATACCTTACCACACATTTACCGGAGGGGCAGATCTACTGATACGGCTCTCCATTCAATGGTTACTGTCATTGAACGGTGCCTGGATTGTGGACTGTTTACCTTGGGAGCCTCTCTGGATATCGAGAGAACTGTTGACAGGGCCACGCCCGAGTCGCTATGTGAGGCAGCTCGTCGATAGGATGTGGACCGCATTGGAGCGAGATAGATCGACCAAATATTAAGACAGCAATACCTAATTGTGGAGTTGGGCGGCCAAACCTCTCTCAGTGTGCTGGTGGAGAGAAGCTGCCCGCAAGATAGCGTGCTCTCCCCGGTACTCTGGTGTATGTTGTGTAACTCACTCATTACGGTGCTGAAAAATGTGGGATTCTCATGTGACGCGCATGAGGATGACATCTCATGGATGCTGCCTGTGCCTTCGTGCAGAGCTATAGTTTCAGTTGTAGAATAGACGCCAGAGGGCATTGATCAATAATAATAGCTTTTCCTTAATAATAAAAAACTTTTATATTTTTTTTTTGTAAAAATATGTAACAAATAATGATTTTGTTGTTGTAAAGAAAATAAAGCTAATAATATAAATACGCCAAATAAAATATATATCTATATTCCATAATTACATTCTAAAGAAACTTTTTACTAAAATCAAAAGTTTTTAATTTAAAAGAAAATATAGATTTTGAATAGGATTCACCAAAAAGAAACTTAGCAGATCACGTGAGATATATCAGAATTAACTTTTCATACAGTACAATTGGTGACCCCTACAAACGACTCTAGAGAAGATATCCCCTCACCAGCTGTACGGTACCTTTTTCTAGAATCAAAAATTTGATAGCTGCTTTATAAAGAAAGAAATAAGTAGGTGTAGAAGAAAGAAAATTTGGTAAATAAAGTATAGAAAAGATATAGAAGTAGGATATTTTGGAAAAAAACGAAGGGAAGCAAAGCAAATGAAGAAAAATAGAAGAAAAGAAGGAATATTTGTTTTAGAAGAAAGAAAAATAAAAAAGGGAGGAAGAATTGTGAATAAAGAGATTTTTGGATTTTTCATAAAGAAGAATAGAAGTCTGAAAGAATTACAGTGAATTTAGATTTAGATTCAGATAAGATTTTTTTTAACTTTTTTGTAAATATCTATGTTCAGATGACAAAGGACACACTCAGATATTTTGCTTTTTTTCACTTACTTCAAAAGAGCAACAAACTTTTTTGTCGTTTTTCTCGTTGTACATAAAATATCTACAAAAAGACAACTTCCTTTTTCGAGACCACGGAGACTTGATATCAAAAAATTAAAAATCCTAAAATTAGAATTCAAGCATATGGTCAAATTAGGTTTACGTCGACTTTCTTACTCACCGGTTTCTTCTCCATGGCATATGGTGCCGACCTTTCGGGCATTACAGGCGTTTAAATGCTATTACTACACCCGATACTTACCCGACCCCGCATATTCAAAATCTCACATTAAATTCAAATGGTTGTTCAATATTTTCGAAGATTGATTTAGTGAGGGCATATCACCACATACCAGTAGCCCACGATGACATTCAGAAGTTAGCCATAACTACAACTTCCGGCTTATTTGAATTCACTAGAATGCCTTCTGGATTAAGAAACGCAGCGCAGACATTCCAGCGTTTTATGGATCAAGTGCTAAATTAGATTTTGTTTTCACTCACATAGACGATATTTTAGTGGCAAGTAATAGTAAATAAAGAACATATATCACATACAGAAAAAGTATTTGCATGGGTACTAGAGTTCGGTATAAACATTAATCCCGCAAAATGCATTTATGGGGTAAATTGCGTTATAAAATCAAAGGGAAAATCAAAAGGCAATTCTTCCATCTGAAGACAGAATTAAAATAACGGTTAACAATTATCATAGATTCGTTCCACGTACAGCTGAATTGTTGAATCCAATGCATATAAATTTAACCAAGTTACTAAAAGAAGCGAAGAATCCCAAAAAAATTTATAAGTCACAAGATTGCGAAATCACTTTTAAAAAAAATAAGGAAGCTCTTTCCCACTGCACATTTTTGGTCCTTCCACCCGACTACGCTAAGTTTGTTTTAACGGTCGACGCGTCAGTCGTAGCAACAGGAGCAGTTTTGGAGCAGTACAATAAAAATAATTGGGAACCTTTAGCCTTCTTCTCTAAAAAATTTACTCCAGTCGAAACAAGATATTCAACTTTTGACAGCGAGCATTTGGCAATCTATTTAGCCATTAAACACTTCAGACATTTTGTAGAAGGTCGAGATTTTACTATTTTCACTGACAAGAAGCCATTAACGTCTGCAATCTGGACCAAGACCAAGTGCCAGACAAGCCAGACTCTTGAATTTCATAACGCAGTTCACTTCAGATATTAGACATATTAATGTAACGTTGTTGCAGATTCCCTATCACGAATAATATTTAACGATGAAAGAATCTATGAACTAAATAGCAGCAAAATAAGACTCAAAGATTATCGCTAAAAATCAAAAAGATGACGAAGAATTGAAACGTATTATTTCCGCTCAGAGAACTAAAAAAAAAAGTTTAAATTAATTGGAACAGAATTATTGTTTTCCAGAAATAAAATTTATATCTACAAAACCTTCACGGTCGTATATTGCACGGTATTAGACGGTAACAACAATATCTCTTTCTGTGGCAAGATGTATATCAAGCTTATCTTCATCTACTGTAAGTGCCCCCAAAGCAATTAATGGGAGGAATTAGCTTTTATATGTATCCTAATTTATTATATGGTGGATATAAAAGCGTTATTTTTGCATTATTGTGTTGGCTTCGCACTTCATTGGATATATGTATCAATTTTTTTTACTTTTATTTACAAAATTATTTAAACAAATTTATATTAATCGGATGACTACAATTCCCTAAATAAAAATCCTTAGCTGAGTAATAATTGCATATTTAAATGTGCCATGACCCGAAGATTCGGACTACGCACATTGTACACATGCAACTATTATTTAGGTGAGAGCTATTGAGCTAAAACGGTATGGTTACTTTTAGTTACAATTATTTTATTAAGTATAAGGTAAGGTCTATGGGAAGATAAGGAGCCAAGCTCTTACTACTGGAAGACTATTTTGCTCTATGAATAGTAGATTAGCAGTAGTCAACCTTTTTATACATAGCGTCTACTTTTGTACCTTTATTTGCAGTAAAATTTTCTTACCGCTTATAAATTCCGCAGTAACTTAATAGCTGTGTTCTTTTGTGTCCCTTGTTCTAGAACTCCCATATACTGGAGAGAACAAATTATTCTGTCCATTGAAGCGAACTATGAAAATGTATGAGACGTTCTGCGGACACAAAAGAACACAGCTAATTTAACGCAACTCCAAGATTCTCTTTTTGAGAGGAGTTTTGTTCGTTGCGGAGATGCTTGCTCCTCAGATTGGAAATTTGCAAATTTTGTAGTATCAGCAGCCTAGTAGATGCATTTAGAGTGAGATAAATAGCAGGGCAGCAGCAGATGCTTAAGATAACGTGAGAGCTCAATGAGCTTCAATTTCCATTCGGATGTTTTACCAGAATTGTACATAAATAAATTCGAAAGTGGACATAAGCAGGTAATACCTTCATGTGTTGTCTTAACCAAATTCCCATTGGCACATATATTTGTATACGTATTAGTTGAAGACTGGTTGAAACAGATATATGAAATCAACATAAATCATAGAGTTTTCGACTTACTTGTGAAGTGGAGTAGTTTAGTGATCCGGTTTTGATTTGATACATTTTAGATAACCTATCTATAAATTAAGTACCTTCTTGAAATAATCCATGATATCAGTGTACACCAGGATGTCAATGATGTCCACATTTATTTGTCCAAATATTTCTTTAAATTATATGTCTGTAAAATTTCAGTTCGTAATCTTCAATGATCATTGGTTCAAGCATAGCAGCATTTTATGCTAATTCACTAAAAGTTTATCTTTTCATTTTTTTAAACCTCGTCACCTAATGGGATATGGTAGAACTCTTCATATGCACATAAAACAAAAGGTGTCTGGCTTTATGCCTAAAAACCTTGGAAATAATTTCCATTATTTCATCTCGATGTTCTGTAATTTTGATTGTATGATCGTGGTGTAACTGATTATTTATTTTGCTAAAGGTATATTTGTGTAAATGTTGCATGATATCTTGAGTCACATGAAAACAAAAACTATTAAATGTAGGTAATTCCACTTGAGTTGTACTTGCACACTCCGCTTAATGTACACCTTGTGACTATATTACAGTTAGTTAGTATTCTCTCGGCGAACAATCTTTACATCAACGAATTATCATGCAAGTCGCATCATGATACCACTTTCCAGTTTATTTAAGCTTAACACAACGAGGAGCAAGTATGACGTGAGTTCAAGGAGTGGTAAGTAACGCCATATTCCCAGAAAATGTGTATTATTCGTACTGAATGATAGAGATGAGTAATATTTTCTATCAATAGAGAGAACGATTGAGAAGCTATAACTTTAAAACCTTTCACGCAAGGAACTGTTAAGTGCTAATCATAAAATTGGTACATTCTGCTCATCGCAACTCGCAACAAAAGTCCAACGTATACCTATTTACATATTTGAAGATCTTTTAAAGATTTCATAAAGCTGGAATCTTTCTAATCCGCGTCTTAAAGGGAGGCTTCGTATCGTGGGCTTCTCAAGCTTGTTGCGAATTAGCCGCGTGTGACAAAGATAGGAAAACAATTTTTTTTCAATAATTACTTTCAACTTTAATATAAAATTCAAATAGTGATTGAAACCAACTTCAAATAAATTTATACAGTCAAATTTAATTATTGACACTTTAAACAATATTATTTTTGTTTTTCGGAAATTTTTTAACAAAATACTTTTCGAATCTTTACAAATTGAGAGGTCTTACAAATTTCTGACTTGGCGTAGTATAGCCAAAATAAATATTTTAACATAAGTTAAAATTTATTAAATTATAGTTTGAAAACGTAACGCACTACTATAGATATAATTTTAACTAAACGCCATTGAGTCATTGATTTATAATATGGCATTAGATGAATACAAGCAGCAGATAATAAAAGTAAAGTAAGGCGATGTTTTTACAGTAAGAGGCTTCAATTCCTACTGGATTTTAATATCCGATGAGATGACGTCCACTTGAACAACATTCTTTGTAGTACTAATTTCATCTAGATAAAAGATCGGTATTCAGTAAGAGCTGAGGAAAACAAAACTCGGCCCGGCGTACTTATCACGAACACTGCCCAGCGGGAATGGTTGGATGGGCTTCATTTATGGAAATGAGGAAGATGCACTTCCTCTTCATTGTCATTCAGAGACCAATTCGAGTAGGCGTAGCCCCCGCAAGATACAAGCCATGAACAAAAAAAAGTGAGCAGCGGGCCAGTTAGCAGGCGACGTCCACAGTCTTCTTGCCTTGTCTTACTGCATGGGTTTTTAATATAAAAGTTGCTTGTATTTTGTTCAAACGCTATAATTTCCATAAATTTATTCTATTTGCTATTTTGTTTTTAACTATTAGAAAGAAAACATGTTTGGCTGCAATTTGTAGTAACTTCATTTTGCTGTGGGAACTACAGTTTTGGGCTCTAGGACCTGCTTAAGATGAAATTTTAGTTTTTCCTCCATGACGAGTGTACAAAAAGCAGTGAGAGTGAGCTCCAGGTGTACTCGACACGGTAACTGGTAAAGCCTTTTTAATGTGTCGGTGCCTTCGGCGACTTCATGGCTTGTATAATATTCTGGTGGTTACGGAGTAGGACAACGATGTTGTCTCGCAAATTTGACCATGTGTATTGCGTGTACAATGTACTGTTTGACGGGGCGGAGCTTTCAGGTTTTACTCACATAAAACGCTCCCGTGCATTTGTGAAAACCGGTTTTCTCTGAAATGTTGTGAGAAATATCCAGTGTTTTTTATCGCATAACCAATGTTTGTTAGTGTAATTTCGATGCTATTTGAGCTGCACGTGCTTCTGTTTACATTCGTTTTGCTCTGAAGAGATTAGGTGGGAGAAACTCATGCTGGATTCTCTGATATTTTCAGCAAAAAAGAGAATTCCATTTGAGAGGAATTTTATATCTCCTTTCAGCACCTTGGTCTTAAAAAATAGAGGTAGTGTGACCTGATGTACAATCAATGAATAGTTTGAAAGGATTTTGAAGGTACCCTCTAAACATTTGAGAGTATACACCTAAAGTGAAACGGAAACGTGAACTTTACGAACCGCGTTTTACTAATACACCCACGGCTCTATAGTACATGAACACTATTATCACAGCGTAACAAAAACATACTGGAAACGTACCTCACTCTAAGCATTTGAGAGTGTACACCAAAAGTGAAACGAAAACGTATTGAAAACGTACTTCTGGATTTATTGACCTGTGTCATAGAACCTGACAGCAGACAGCTGCGTTGTGCATTATGCGTTAATTTGTTTGTGAAAACAAAACGCCGCGTTAATTTTTATTTTATTAAAACATTGGAGTGTCAACAAATTTGAATTACTTATATTAGTATTATTGAACTTTTGTCAGTTTACTAAGCTATTTTGTAGTCTATCGATAATTCCAATTATCTATACCCTACTCGATGTACCTAAAACATTGTAACGTAGTGTACATAAGCTAAGGTTCCTTAATAAACGTTTTTTTGTTCTATTTTTGTGATGCCATTTTTATAAAATAAATTAAAATAGAAAAATCTGTTGTTTTCTTTCAAAGATTGAGTCCTCATTCAAAACGTTTCGTAAACTGAACGTAATTTTCATTCCGAAAACGTAACACTTTAGAGTACAGTTTGCGAACTGCCACTACACTGACAGTCTACGCTTTTCAGTTTCACTTCTCTTTGGCCTGATGATTCGTTTCTGTTACGCATTCATAACACCAAAGCGTTTCTTTTGCGTACACTTCTATGCAAGCATGTTTACATTTTCGTTACGTTTTTGTTTCACCTTGCTTGAAGGAATTCAAGAAGATTTTATTATTAGGTACGTTCTCTCGATTTTTGTGATTAACTCGTTGTCTCAGTCGCACTTCAATAATGCATAGCCAATTACTTTTCACCACTGACTTATAACAATAGGAAAGCATGGCACAAGTTTTATAGTTCTCTCTTTCGCCCTATGGCAGAGTTGGAGCTACCAACACAAAATATTGCATTCTGGAACGTTTGCTTATGCCATTTGATGTTTTTATGTTGGCTACAGATGTAATCACCGCAGAAGGAATATGGTAAAGAAAGTGTTTACCATGCTCCGTCTCTCTTGCCCATAAGCAGGATTCAGTTAAGAATAATTTTTGATATTTAAAGTCGGAATGAGCTTAATTCCTCATAAGCGATTAAAATATCACTTGGGCACAAGAAAATATATTTTTTTAATTAAATTCGATTTACGGATGTAAAATTTCATCTGATTGGTTGAGTTTTACATGTTTTTATGTAATCGTCTTCAAGGGTGCTCTAACGGTGATATACAGAAACACAATATTTTTTGTGCCACATGAAATAGCAAATCGCTCAGTCCATTGTTATAAGTCAGTGCTTTTCCCCCCTTCATGCCAAGGATGAAAGTATATGACATTATCTTTTTCGGTCTAAAAAGCACGAAAATTTTCCAATTTTGTTCTGCTGTGTCCTATCTTCAATATTAGGTTATCGTTGGCATTATACCGTATAAGGCGATGTTTGTAACGCATTATTACGGTCTAAGTTTCTACTTACCTCGTCTGTTATTTGAATATGCACATGTTGGTTACGAGTTATAGTTTTTATTTGTTTAAGAAGTTATGAACTTTTGACTCAGAGATTGTTTTTAATTTCAGGTATCGGAATGAAGTCCGGCAACATTTATCCTAGAGAGTTGACTTGGCGTTAGATCCCAGTCCCCTGCACCTCCACACACACAGCTACACCACATGAGTGGTTTGCCAGCTACCAACATGTCAATCAGATACCACACAGACATCATACTATTACACCGTAGTTACACAAAACACGTAGTGCCTCATATGAACATTCAAACAGTCATACAACAGAAGGGCATTGCCGAAGTACATACTTAAAATCTTAGTTAATGCAATCTTAGCATACATATTATTATGACTGCTTGAGGATTATTTAATATTTAGTTTTTATACCCTAGATGAAATCTATAGGGTATTTTAAGTTTGTCATTCCGTTTGTAACGCACAGAAATAATGATGGTAGTACAAAATGGATTGGACCCCCCCGCATAAAATTAAAAGTTATTTTGATTTTTGCATGTCCGTCTGTCCGTCCGTCTGTCCGTGCGCACGATAACTCGTGAACGCGTTTACTTAGAAAGCTGATATTTTGTACACGCACATTAAAAAAAAAATTAAAATTAAGTTCGAAAATGAGACAAATCGGGCAACTCCTTCGTGGGGTTGCCATACAAAAATTTCGTTTTCCACTATATTTTTGGACACTACCTGAGAACACGTCGACATAGACAGCTGAAATTTCGTACATTGTGTTCTCATAGTAATGGCAAATAAAATTTCAAAAATGGACTAAATCGGGTAATTCATTCTTGGTGTTGCCATATACAAATTTTGGTTTTTTACATATACTTTGAAAACGATCAGTCCTAGACATTTTTATTGTACTAAAAACTTCTTTAGAATAAGAAATCCTATAAAATTGGATATAATCGTTTCTTCTGTCCGACGAGCCGTTCTAGAAATATATGCGAGAAAGCAATGCAAAAAATCAAAATTGCTCAAATGGGTGACCATAGGAAATTTCATACGTGCATTCATCTAGGGTATCATAAGAATTGGTTTTACACCAATTCTAGCTTTTTTCTAGCTTTTTCACTTGTTTTTTTCTGGTAGTTGTTGACCCAATGATATTTAGAAAAATATTTCGTTTGTTATGAGCTTATTTTGCAAATATTGAATTTAAATAGATTTGTAGACAATCTAAAAATCATTGGTTAATGATTAGAAGATAAGCAAAAAAAAAATCCCATTCCTGTTTTATTTTCTTGGAAAGTAATCGAAGATTTAATTAATATAATTGATAATAACATTTTGTGAAAGCAATTGTAAATAGTCCACTGAAAGCATGAAGGAATTTTATGAATTGCTTTTGAATCGAGGAAATACTCGTCTAGGCCTTATTTTCGCTGTAAACACCGAAATAAAAAACTAAAGTTAGCCAGGACCTGAAAATAAAAGAATAAACGTAAAAGTTACAATAATCTCAATGTAGCACACATAACGCATAAAGGAGCGTTTACAATGACATAGTAGAATGGTGTCACCATCAGATTGCATTTTCTCTCCTTTCTCAAGCTTGCACTCTAATATTAGTTCTTCGCGCTTCCCACCAGATTAGATTTCACAGAGTAGCGTGATGCATGAAACACAATTGGAGCTTTTGTCAGCTTCAAGCTGGCTTGAGATTTGATCAAATTGCAAATTCAAGCCCGATGACTGCCAACTTGAGGGAATTTTTAATGTTGCAAATTGTGCGAATGTCGGATAGCAGATGTGAATGACTTCTGTTGACACATTTAAGAAGTAAACAGCTACCAAAAATATTAAAATGGAAGAAAACTTATATAGTGAGTAAAAAATATGTAGTTCCTGTGGGACATATAAAAAACCTCAATATTATTTTTACATATAATTGGTACATCTAGAAACTATCCAAAAAGGCATGAATTCATTATAATTTTGGAAAATCGGATGCATTAACTGTCGTTCCTTAATAAAAGTGCTCAACATAAACAAGTTAAGTTGCAAATGTTGAAACCCCAGTTGTGTTCAATTCGACGTTTTCAGTCAGCTTTAGCAGAAATCTGGCGATAAAGCTGGTTGAAGAGCTCCAATTGTGTTTCAGGCCTGAGATTGGAACAATTCCTAATCTCACGTTGATAGTTTCGAAAGCTTTCCACATTTGTTTCGAAATACCAGTTTCTAACTGATGTCGCACTGATAATTACAAACTTTATCTAACGAAAATTAATAAATTATAACAAAAAAACCAAAACTAAATATTTTTATAAGAAACTAAAAATATATTTAGTATTTTTATGATACAATTTAAAAAAAATAAAGGCAATTAAGAATTAAAATTTTCTTATGTTCGAATTGGTTTATCAATGCAATATACATATATGGCAGTCGGTCATTTCGAAAGTGTGCGCAATAAATGTTAATTTGTATTTTATGATAATTCAAATTGTTCATAGCTCATTCTGGTGTAATTATAGATATATTCTCTGTTTTAAAATATATTTCACATGTAAGCACATCATAATTTGTTACACAATTTTCATATGATTTCGAAAATCCGAATGACGGTCCCTCTCTATTGTGCATGAACGCTACTCTGGTAAAAGCTCACTCCACTCAACTCTGTCATTGTAAACGCTGCTTTAAGGAGCTTTTACCAGAGTAGCGTGCATGCATAATAGAGAGTGAGCTTCATTCGGATTTTCGAAATCATATGAAAATTGTGTGACAGATTATCATGTTTTTGCATTTGAAATATATTTCAAAACAGAACATAGTTTGTCGATTCGTATAATTTAGTTAACTGTGTTAAATTACAGAGAATATATCCATAATTATACCAGAATGAGCTATGAACAATTTGAATTATCACAAAATACAAACTAATATCATGTATATATTATATATAGTGTCCGCATCTTCACTTAAGGGCTGTTGAGTCATCTTCTCACTCGCGGCGCTGCAGTAAATAACTCGAACTGATATACATTTCACAGCAGGGATTCATATCAAAGACGCAAAGCTTTTAAATTGTGCTTAGAATAAAAGCGATAAAAGTTTTATGAAAAAAAAGAAGTGTAGAACCACATGCTATATTTACAAATGCCAAAATCAGAGCCAGCCTAAAGGCTTAAACACAATTCCGACGACAGAGCGACAGAACGACAGCGAAAATTTCGCTGCGAAACAGGCATTCGAAAAATTGGGAACACAATTGCAACGACAGGCGATGAGCGACGATTGTGAAAGAAGAAGATATTGAAATTTCATTTGTTAAATGTTTCGTGCGTTTTAAAAGGAAATTTTTATCAAGAATATTATATATTATATTGAAAGAAATGCAATGATCCAAAGAGTGGAAAAAAACTGAAAATGCGGAAATTTAGTAAATTAAACGCTTTGAAATATCCATCCAACCCACGTCTTTTTTGTCCACTTGTCTTACCTGTCTTGTGAACTATAAATTATTTTATGGATTTCACATTTCCTAGATCAATTTTTCCTCAAAGCTCATTATTTTAAAATTACCGCGGTGTGCTACCACCTAAAAAAGACAAAAGTGAATGCCACAACCATTTCATTCGATTAATTTTGTTGGTAGGACTGCAGCGACGACGGCAAAATTAGAAACTGATCAATCCCGGCGATAATGTCGTCGATCGCTCAACGTCGGTCGTCGCAATTTGGAGCATTCGCATAAGATGCTGTGCTTTTCAAAGTTTGACAGCGATATATCGTCGTCGTTTGTCGTCTGTCGTCGGAATTGTGTTTAAGCCTTAACTCATCAAGCAGGGCGGGGTAGGTCTGCCCAGTGTCCATGCGTCGCACAGGTTATGGCGAAGTAGAAAACTGATCTTTCATAGAGAGAAGTAAGAGACGCAAATGCAATAATTTCGTAATGCCTCTGCATTCATTTCATGTCTTTTTTCCATCTAGCGATAGGCATTTTGTTTTCCGAGACATTTTTCTTAGAACTTGGATTGTTTGGTTGCTTGCCTACTGCAAGAAGGGAGAAGATAAAGATTTGAGAATTTTTTCCTGCGAATTTTTTTGTTTTTAGTATTATGATTGCAGTTTTGCACATTCGATTTGTTTTTATGGTTTTTAGGTGACTGGGAGTGCGTGGGAAAGTTAAGCAATTGTGACTGTGCGCTCCTATGATTTCAAATAATTTGTTATAATGTTTCATTATTAGATATTTCATTTATTTTATTTTTTTGCTCTCCTCTGAAATATTTTTGTCCGACTTAAAATATGGTTTCCCTAAGCGCATCACAATTACCTCAGGGTTACCGAAATTACCGAATAAAAGCGAAATTTTAACTCGTTTAAGCCGCTGCCTATGCCGTCTTTTCTTCAAATTGGTTCGCTGCTTATCGGGCACGGCACGGAAAATGAGTGGGGAAGTTGGATAACGTTTGCGTTATAATTTTAAAGAATAATGAGGATAAATTCGTCAGAAAAACAGAGATATTACCAATCCTTCTGTTCTCCCTTTCTTTCTGAGGTGGTGAATGTGATTAATTAATATTTCTTTTTAATCATTGAAGACAAAGTCTTCCCCGCTTACAAAGAGGATTGGATGAACTTGTTGTATACGTAAAATATACCCAAATGGAGCATAAATAAATAAATATATACAATACGATTTCATGCTTAAAACGCGATTAGCTTATCATCAAAACAAATGAAAATTCCTTATGTTAAAAATAATAAAAATAAATCAAAAAACAAATCTTACCTTCTGTAAGATTTCTCGGGAAGAATACAATATATACATAGGTATTTACATACATATTCCAAAAAAAAACTTATATGGACACTGCAAACTTAACAAATACATGCATAGATTAGGCATATCCTTACTGATCAGTAGCTTGGCGTGGGTTTGATGCGAGGGGAATGAAATGGTCAATATCTATAGATTGTGAGTCATCAAGAACTTCTTCAATCTCTATAAGTTTCCCTTCTTGGATGCTTGAAGTTGAGGACTCACCCAAGAGAAGCAATTTGCCTTAGATTTCGTGACAATCTAAGTACTGATGGATTTCGCTCATAGCTTCCTTACATCTACGCAAGATAGAGATACTATTTTTCAATGGATCCTGGTTTATATGAGATGTTATGATATAATCCTGAGAATTTTTTATATTTTGCCATATATGAAGAATGCCATTAATTGTTTGTATCATACCATCAAAGCAATATGGCCTCTTCATTCGGCCTAAATGTTTCCATTCACTAATCCAGGCTCGACATTCATTTAACATTTTAGTAACAACTTAATGATTTTTGTCGTCTGTTAGAGCACATCTATGTGGATTTGCAGAAAATGTAGTGACGCTATTAAAGTAATCGTCAAGATCGTTTAATTTTTGAAAAGATTCTGCAGTATAAGTAGCGGTTGTTATTTGGTCAGTCGGAAATATATCTACCTAGTTGAATTCCTATTGAAACTTATCTACTTAGTACTTGTGTAGCAAGTTTGACATTCATTTTATCGAAACTGTCAGGATAAATATATTTTTCCGTCAACTTATAATCTCCTCCCGGAAAAATTTTTCAACAATTTTCCAAGACATATGCTTACCTTTACATTCTATATCAGCTTTTAATATACAGTTTCTAATACATTATATTAAGTGCACAGGAACATGTAAAAGAACAATCTCTCTATTTGAAATTTCTATGTAAGGTCTATCCACTGTACATCCCAATAAGGCATATGCTTTTCGATTAACGGGACTTTCATCATAAGTAATTTCAATTACATGACGGCCGATATTATGTAGAGCTTCAAGAGTTTCTAAAATAATTACTCTTAATTTTTCTGCATCAACAGCCCCCTACACAATATGCGATAGATTGTTTCCAGTTTAGATTAAGACATCTAACCATAAATAACAAAGCTGAAGACGCTACAGAATCTTTGCGATCTCCATTTCCAAAATCTGTGAACCCGTAAATAATGTCTTCGCGGGAATCATACTCTAACTCATTCTTAATAGCCATTTCATCGAACAATAAAAGTTTTTTTTTCTAACATGCTCCAGTTCTCGCATTTATATTTTAATAAGTCAAGAATACTTTGGTTAATTCCTGGAGACAAAATTATCTTACTTTGCCAACGCATTATCGTTTTAATGTGTGGCATTGAAAACCCCATATTTTGCATCGCTTTGTAACAGGCCGGCGGGCGATTTATAGTATATTTTAAGAAAAACATATTTTTCTTCAGATGACCATCCTTTTCCAGGGCCAACTTTGTGAAACAATTGTGTACACAAAAATGCTTTTACATCTTTAGTTTTAGTTTCGAGCAACTCTCTGACACATTCAGTGTCGTTTCTTGTATTTTTGCTTGTGGTCTGAAGCTCTTCCACTTCAAACGATTTTGAAAAGGAAGGTGGGGATGGATACTTCCTTATAGGTGGCTCTAAGAACTGAGTAGGGGATACAATATTTGTCTCAGGTATTAATGGTATTTTATAGTGACGTATATATGTCCGTCCTCTCGTTATCACTTCGGTTAACTTCCAAATCTGGTGAAGGAGGTGAGTAAGACTCAGGCAGAGCAGGCATTGTACATGAAAAATCTTGTGTTCTTAGAGGATAGTTTCTTTTACGTGCTATCCTAGATTTCCAACCGACATTTGGCCTACATAAAGTATCAATACTATATTGATCACATTTGCAAAAAGTTGATTCATACGGCAAGGGTATGGCATTTGTTAGGAAGCTGGACTACGTTCCATTGTAGATGATATCTTCAGAACGAAAATGCTTTTCACATATAAAAACCTGCACAATATTCTCAATTTTGGTTTTAAATGCTAAACTACCACAATGTAATATCCACATAGTTTAAAATAACTGATTTGTGATTCAAAATGATCACAACTGTTACAATTGACATAAAAGCAATATCGAACCATATTAATTAAAAGACAAATCCAAAGCTAGTTAATAAAATCTAATAACTAAATTAACAAAACAGAAGGAAAACCTAATTAAATTATTCAAGTTTAATGAAGTCCAAACAAAGTCCAAATACCTATACAGCCAATGTCGAAATATTAATAATCAAAATAACAAACCAGAAGAAAATTCAAATTTAATAAATTCCAATTAACGAATTCAAACACACCGTCAAATTAGCAATAAAATATCAGAAAATTGAAATGCAAGACCACAATGAAAATACTAATTTTAAAAATCTATAAATGAGAAAAATAAAATGCAAAAGCAAAAATCAAATTTAATACTAATAAAGTAATCCAAGAATACAAAAACTAAACCTCAAAACAAAACACACACAAAATATTAAAAATTAAAATAGAAAACAGAAAATTCTAAGATTCACACACGTTTGCTTAGGCGAAAAGCTGATAGGCAACTAAATGTCCGTTAAACTGCACTAAAAGAACCTACACGTAATTTCAACAGAATCATTTCCTTTACTGTATCTATATCATTCTCAGAATATATAGCAGTATGGTGACAAGCAAATTCGCGTAATTAATTCTAGTCGTATTGTTAGTGGCCACCAAGAGTAAACAACAATTCTGCCAAACTATTTTCTAATTTCTAAAAAAAAAACAAAACAAAAAGAATGCTTATTGCTTATCTACGCGTCTAGCTCATAAAACTTGTTAGTAGCCTAAGCAATATGCATAATAAAAATTCTGTTCAGTAAATTTCTAAGCAAAAATTGAGGGCTTCCTTAAATCAGGTCCAGGCATCGTTGATTTTATAATGTAGTAAGGCATTGCTGGCTAACCCTTTCGTTACATCATCAAGTGGAGGCATCGTCGATTTTATATACGATACTCATGCCATGCGGATCACAGAAAACCCGTACACCGGAATGAGGAGATATCTATAAAGGCAGGTACACACGCTCAAGCAAATCTTGCGACTTGCATGACCCAGTCGTAAGCTTTGCTTGAGCGTGTGGAGCGGTCTTTACACTCCATAATTAATGGCATTCCAACTCTAGTCAATATAATTTATTCATTACATTCCATCCATCCATTCCTCCCGTGTAGTCGGCCATCTTTTCTATCCATCCATTAATTTTAACAAGTAAAAACGCTAGAATTGGTCTAACAATAACACCAATTCTTATGATACCCTAGATGAATGCCCGTATTTAATTTTTTATAGACACCCATCTGCGCAACTTTGATTTTGAAGTGGTTTATCGCATATATTTCTAGAATAGCTCGTCGGAAAGTAAAAATGATTATGACCAAAATCATTGGATACGTAAAAAAACTAAATTTTTGTATGGCAAGACCAAAAACGGGTTGTCCTGTTTAGTCCAGTTTTAAAATTTTATTGACTATTTTTATGAAAACGACATGTACAAAATTTCAACTCTTGTTCAAATGTTGTGGTCCATTCCAGCATGTTCCATCAAACCATATAAAATTTATATACTCTGCTCAATATACACAGTATACGTGTATACGTAAAAACCCTTCAGTTAAGTAAACGCGTTCTCAAGTTATTGTGCGGGCGGACAGACAGGACAGATGAAAATACAAAAATCAAAATAACTTTTAATATTATGTGTGGGTGTTCAATCCATTTTGCTCTACCATCATGTTTTCTATGCCCTACAAACTGAATGACAAACTGAAACTACAACTACAATAGCCGTAAAGACGTTACGGATTTCAAAGAGACTGAGGTTTAGTTACGAAAAATTGTCATTTTTATCACATTCCGTAAGGGTTATTATCTTCACATTTAATGTTTTCAACTTTTCGTAACTAAACCTTAGTCTCGTTGAAACCCGCAACGTCTTTACGACTATTGTAGTCGATAAATTAATGTACCCTATGATGATTCAACATCTAGATTCTAGGATCAAAAAAGTTTGCAAGATTCTGACTTCAAACCCAAATCCAAAGCTAGTCAATAAGATCCTACAACCAAATCAGAATGATTTATTTAAATTAACATAACAGAAGAAAAATCAAAATCAAATCGTAATATATGCACACTATAATTATAGCCATTTTGTTCTCAATAATATTATAAAATAATTTAGAAACTTATGATATTTGAAGGTGATCAGTATGCATTCGCCACCGAGGTATATATATGCAACCACCAAATATGTTACGTCATCAAAGTTTTAAAGAAACTCAGCTCAACTAACCTGATTTGCTCTACGTATAAAAGTTTTATAACAAAGTTGTATAACAAAGCTCAATATTCTCAAACAGGTACAACTATGGCCATCTAGCGTGGAAGTGACTACTTAAAGTTGCACCCACTATATAATATCATTGTGTTTAGAGTATATAGTGAACGCAAAGATAATGAGTTCACAACTCAATAGGTGGCTTTAGATGTACCGAATCGGAGAAGTTCTCTGTTCACATTAAATGTGAGGATATAAATTTACTCTATGGTTCTTGTTCGTGCTGCAGTGCAGCTAGATTTGCGCATCGCGTCACTGTTTATTGGATATTCTTCTCGTTCGTTGTCACCTTCCCGTACCATAGGCGCTGTTTCGTGTTTGTGTGGTGGCTTCACCCATCACTACTTTGCATAGAATAAGATTGGAGGGCGAAACGGGCAGGCTGCAATGATTAATTTAGCTATGCATTGATGTGGCGGATTTTCGGGATCACTGACTTTTTCATAATTATGTACTAAGTAAAACAGAGGAGTAAGTTTTCTCAGAAGAGAATCTTTAACATCATTTTGCATGACGTTTGTTTTTGTGGATTTTAATTTCTAAGTGTTATTTGAGACTAGATGACATTTTTGAGGCTGCATATGAATGACGACCAAATTAAGGGTTTCTTTTCTATTGAAGGAAGCATGATAAGAAAATATACACTTACGTAATAGACCGAGGAAGTACAGCTTGTATGCAAGCCTCCTTTCCATCGCGTTTTTAAAATTGACAGAAGAAGGCAGTTCGATTGATATTTTATCAGTTTGTATGGATAATCATTAAGAAAAATGGCATTGAGACAAAGTTTTATGTATGTCGGCGGAAGGCGCTTTGCAAACTTTGATATTGGAAAATTTTCTGGAATTTAAGAAAATAATTTTTGTGTATAAAATTTTCATGAGTTGCTTGAATCTCTTGTGTCAGAACATTGTTCAATAAATTATCTATATCTATGATGCAACTACTTATACTATCAACTACACCAGCCTGCCCATATGCTCGGCTCAGTTTTCAATTCCACGAAATATGTCTAGTTTACCTATATTTTACCAAAAAGAATATCTAAGCATGTACGATCATATATTAACAAAAAACAATAAAAATGGGAAAGCAGAATGTGAGTACTAGCAAGAACAGAGGAAAAAATTGGTATATTCATACATATATACATATATATAAATTATTCCAAGAAGGAAGTCATGGATTCTCTTCTAACGAATCAGCGTTGCAAACAAAATTAGAGCAATTCAACGGCCGACAAAATTCATCACATCATCTGAGATCTGACACATAAGGCAGGTCGCACACCGAGATGATATATATCACAAGGCGATTTATGTCACAAAGAGACATTTATCACAAAGAGACTGAATTCGAATTATATTATGTAAAATTCATTGAAATATCTCCTGTACTCGCATACGAAAGAGTCAGAGACAAATATCATAAAGAAAATATCTTCAAGCGACACTAGCAGTGTGTCTCTTGGCGTAATTCACTAGAAGACTTTTTACGTAGTTCAGTATATATTGAACTTTGAATACTGCAAAAATGAAATACACCGAACCTGCTTTTAAGATAAGGTTTATAGAAGCAATTGAAAGACACAGATGTTTGTGGAATTTTAATTTATCAGACTACAGCAAAAGAGAAAAGCTGAGAAAGCTTCATTTCAGTAATTTAAGGACCCAAATTTGCCGATAATTAAACTCATTAAACGGATACTTTTTTTAGGACTTACCTTAGACATATTAATAACCGTTTCTCTGCCTGAACTGAGAACCGATAATTTGTGTCTTTTTTTTTAATTTTTTCACAAATAAACTTGAGAAATCAAAAAAGTTATTTTTATTTAGCCTATAGTAAAGTTTGAATTTTCTGACATCTAATTCGAGCTCTCTAGCAACTATAGCACTACTTTTTAAAATGTTTCTTTATAAATAGGGTGCACCCAATGTTTTCTTATACGTCTACGCCTTTTACGATTTAAATAAGTAATACCACACTATTGGGAAGTCGTCATCACTGCTTGATTCCATTTTGTACTATGAATATTGGTACTGGTCTATAAAATGCATTCCAAATAAAGATCTCCTCAATGTGCGGACGCGTACCGCCAGAAGATTTATATCTCTTTGAGACATAAATCCCTTTGTGATATTTATCATCTCGGTGTGCGACCGGCCTAATTGTTTGCCCGTCTCTTCACTATTCGATGCAAAGTAGAAAACGAAGCCACGCAAACACCGCTGACAAACGACGACGGTACGAGAACGCCACGAAATATGTGCCGAAGTGTGAGCGGAGGAGCATGCCAGCCAGCTGGCTGGGGGACACTACAGTGAATAGGCTTGAGTCTCGGATAGTACAGCGACGTGGCGCCTCTAGCGAGCAGTGTACCCAACAGCCGATTTCCATTCTTGCGTTCACTATATACTCTAAAGACAATGATAATATATACACAATGTTACTATTTAGTACGGACACTTTCGAAATGAAAGACTGCCATCTATATTGCATTGATAAGCCAATTCGAACATAAGAAAATTTAATTCTTAATTGACTTTATTTTGTTAAAATTGTATCATAAAAATACTAAATATATTTTTTAAGGCTGAATGGCAGAAAATAAAGCTTCCATTTAACTATTTAGTAGTAGCGTGAGCTTTCGATTTAGAGCCACACGCAGAAGCAGTAGGTACTCGCTGTATATAAGTATCTTGACCTAGCAGCAGTACATAATCAATGCTGTATTGACATGGCAAACATTTTTTTCTTCTTTTATTTGCTCTAAGAAACATGTCTGCCATATTCAAACCGAGGCGTATTGTTTTGATGTTGTTCGAAATTTAATTGAACTGTTTTTGTAATTTTATGGTTGCATTCCATACAGCCTTTGGGACTTTATATGACATCCCTTGCCTTCTATGTATGTAATGTACGTATATGCACAATGGTTCAAACAAGTTGGATTAAATTGGAGGCATCGGAGGCATTGGAGTTCACAAATGGGCCGAATTGGGCAACTCCTTCGTAATCACATCCATATAAAATGTACCCAATTGATAGGCTTTAATTATTATCCGAATAAAACTAGAGCGAAAAACACCGAGTATTTGCATGGATTACAAAACAAATTCCCAATCTCAAACAAATATGCAATAAAAAAATGAAAAGAGAAAACAAATTCCAAATAATTTTCCCTCGGCTTATATTCGTCTCTTTTTAACTAAATCATAAACGAAAAATATAAACAAATATTCTCCCTTTTCTCACAGTGCATTCCTAATCCACTCCAACAACAAAGTTGCACACTTAGCTAGCAGCAGACGGGCAATGCTTGTGCTATGACGTGCCGTTAATATACATTATGTACATATGTACGTGCAGGACAGATAGATACTCATTTTTAGAGACACGTAAGATACATTTTTTGGCCTTTTTTTTACTGGAGCCTATCGCCATCTCGGAAAGCTTTTAAGAATTAAAATGAATAAAAACCAATTTTATCATTCACTTTTTATCACAATAGAGGTTTACAAAATGATTTTTATAAAATAAACCACTTTCGGGATTAATCCAGTTTTGGGCCACTGAATAGAATCTCCTCAATCTTCATTATCGTGTTAAATTAATCGTGTAGCTACTAATTTTATTCAAGTTACAAGAGCCTCAATCTTAATGTTATGAAAGTAATTATAACATGAAAAATATTAACAAATTTGAAAAAATAGCTCCGATAGCATTTACAAATATGTTTGGAAAACCTATGTACGAAAAATAATTAAAATTGGTGTGTACATGAAAAAGTTATTCGGGGGGAGAGAAAAATAATACTGTTTTTAGAGGTTTTTGATTTTTTTAAAAAAAATCAAATTTTTTTTCAAAAATCTAAGGTATCATTTGAACTGAAGAGTTTCTAATATTATGCCGAAGTTTTCAAATCAATATAATAAAAACTGCGGAAAATAGAAAGGGGGAACAAAATGCTTACAAATTTATTCAGCCTTAAGGAATTGTTCCAATCTGACCCTACACTGTGCAAACCACTCTGGTGGAAAGCGCGAAGAACTTATATTAGAGTGCAAGCTTAAGACAAGGAGAGGCAATGTAATCTGGTGATTATTCGAGGAGAGAACTAAAGGAGACGACATGTGATGAAAAAAGCGTAGCAACTTTCGTTCTTCTTCTGGTTTTTGTGAGGTGTCAGAGGCGGCGTTAAAAATTATTGATGCCTTAAATATCACAACAAATTACTGTCGCGAAAATTCAAACATATTTCTTAGAAACTCCGCGCAATCTTCTGCACGACCCACTGACAAGTATATAAATGGACTGACTGATCTTCTATTTCATGTGGCACCAGTTTTGATTTCAGAAACTATGCTCTCACTGACGATATATTTAAATTATTTGCGAATTTACTTATATATGCATGTCAGTGGAATTTACCGAATTTACCACAAAAGTATTTTTAAAGCATTTTCCTCAACACGGCTTGTTGTATCTAAATCTTCGGGCACATATAACTCTTTTTTATATTACTAACACTTAGTCCAATAGTCATTAACCATTTCCTATAAAAAGTAAATTATCCATCTCTAACTACGTTTCTGCGACAAGCACACTTCGCGGCTCTTTGTTTACATAAAAGTGACAGTCAAACACCCTGCCAAAATCAAGATGGCGAAAATTTTTGGCTACGCCGCTATACATATACTTTACTATGGTATGTCGCCTCCTTTAGTTCTCTCCTCAAAGGGTGACTCCACTCTACTGTGCCATTGTAAACGCTCCTTTAAGGAGACACAGTAGAGTGGAGTGAGCTTTTACCAGAGTAGCGTGCTTGCACAAAAGAGAGTGAGCTTCATTCGGATTTTCGAAATCATATGATGTGACAGATTATCATTTGTTTACATTTGAGAAGTGAATTGAAAAATATTGTGGTCGTGTCAAATTACTTTAATAAGTATGTATATGCGTAATAAAAATTGACGATTTAACAATTTCTGTGGTTGTTAATAATTATATGCTAATAAGTAGTGCATTTTTGCAAGTCCTTTAAGAAGCATTTACAATGACAGAGTAGAGTGGAGTCACCACATTGCATTTTCTCTCCTTTACTCAAGCTTGCACTTAATATAAGTTCTTCACACTTTCTACCGTAGAGGATTTCGCAGAGTAGCGTCAGATTGGAACAATACCTAATCTCACGTTGGTAGTTGCGAAAGCTTTCAACATTTATTTCGAAACACTAGTTTCTTACAGATGTCGCACTGATATTTGCAAGCTTTAACCATAGAGAAAACAGTATCAGAGTAGAAAACTGTATGTTGAGAATTTTGCCACAGAGATTTTGCTCAAGTGCCCCTAATCTACTTCTAATAGCACATGGCTAGTCTGAAAGCAACACATCCAGAGCTCATTCGATGGTGTTAAGCGATCATTAGTCAGTACGCTCTATATAATACCATCGGCCGGCCTACAACGAACAGCAGAAAGTCGGCTTCGCTGGGATGTATGCACGCACACTGCACTGTGGGTGACATGCATACGAGTCGAGCAGAGTAAAGTGGCAATATCATCATAGTCAATTCAAAAGCTCTTTTAAAGTGAGCTTTTAAAATCGAGGGAATATTGCTGCCATATATTTTTCAACTGTTATTACTTCTCTATGCTTTAACTAATGAAAATTATTAAATTATAACATAAAAACCAAAAATAAATATTTTTTATAAGAAATTAAAAATGTGTTTAGTATTTTTATGATACAATTTTAACAAAATAAAGTCAATTATGAGTTAAAATTGTCTTATATTCGAATTCGCTTATCAATGGAATATAGATGGTAGTCGTTCATTTCGAAAGTGTCCGTACTAAATGTTAATTTGTATTTTGTTCATAGTTCATTCAGGTATAATTAAAGAAATATTCTCTGTAACTTAACACCATTTAGTTAACTAAATTATACGGATCGACAGACTGTGTTCTGTTTTGAAATATATTTCAAATGTAAACACATGATAATCTGTTACCCAATTTTCATATGATTTCGAAAATCCGAATGAAGGTCACTCTCTATTGTGCATACATGCTACTCTGGTAAAAGCTTACTCTGTCATTGTAAAATTTCCAAGATGGAAAAATAATGTGAGATAATGCTATGGCTGCAGGATCGTTAGGTGAAGCGAGCACTTTCGGTGGTATCATCAAAAAGTAAAGTGTGAGAGCTAAAAGTAAGGATCAAAGCAATTCAAATTGTGAAGTAGAACTAAAATGAAAATAAAGGAGAAAATAAAATAAAGGAGGAGGAAACAGAAAAAAAAGGAAGTGAAAAAAAGCAAGGAAACTATAGAGAAAAGGCAGAGGCGTATCTCGGTTTAAACATTTGGCGGAGCGAGGATATTAAAGAAAGGCGCTACTGCATAAAAATTAATTTTATTTCATATTCTGAAAAAAAAATTATCATCCAGAAGTAGTTTAAACATAAAATTTAATGGAAGCATAACAAAAATCTATTATTTCAAAATAAAATTAATACAAGTATGTATGTATTTATGAATTATTAGCAATTGAGGCAACTACAACAGCTTCCTTCGTGTAGGTTTCATTTTTTAGAAAGTCATGTATAATCATATTATAATCCACTTCAGTAGCCAGCTATTTTTCAGTGAACAGTAAAGCTAACCCAGCCAGACAATTTCTCTTCACCCATTGTAGATCGTAGGTATAGGACGTAATGGGATTCATTCTGCTAAAGGATCGCTCCGCACCTGCATTCCTTTTTGGTAAAGTCAAAAATATTCTTATATAAAATCGACAGGTTAGGGTAAATAAAGCACTTGTCATTGACAATGATGAATTTTAATACATTATTTAGGGATACTTCCTCAATATTTGAATTATTTTTAAAACCTGTGCTTATTATCTCTCTGTACATATCCTTAAAAGTTTCAACCTCTTCAATAAGTTTGGGTTTGCTTTTGATGACGTCTGAGTACCTACATGTCTGCGAAAAACTCTAATTTCCTCATGTTGTCTGCGTTTTTGTAATTCTTTGGATCTAAGCAACTAAATTTAGCAGCGACATTTTTAAAATGCTAGAATCTTTAATCGGGCCCGCTAAATTTTTGTTTTTGATCTAAGTTGGGAAAGATTCCTTTTGTAAAATGCCCGTTTGTCACATTAACTTTTTGTAATACGTCTTAAGGGCAAACGTCTTTCGGGGAAATGAATAGAATAAAATAGAATCTGTCATATGAATTAGTTTTAAGAAGCGAATCACTGCGAAAGGTACAACCCTTCCAATTTTACTGGTGCCGTGAGCTGACCTTTATTTGATAAATCGTTGTGCTTTCATAACTTTTCTATACACAAGTCTGTTTTCTACATACAACAAATCATTTTCTAATTTGTGATCAACATTTGCTATAAAGGCACAATTGATATCATGTATTTATGCATAAATTTATACGTAAAAAAATTAAATTTAAAATGAAAACCTACTTAGCTTTTATTTTTCACACTAGTTTTTTCACTATTTAATGGCTTATATTTTATACATACAGAAATATTTATATACCTACTGATACATATATTTCTCGCAAAACAATTTTTAATTTTAATCAATCCTAATTATCAACAGAAATTTTTTCCATCTGTTGAATAGAAAATTTTTGGAAGGAAAAGCACAAAAGCGAAAATGCGGTAACAAAATTAATTCTATTTCCAATTTCTGTTTTCGGAAATGTCGTCTATGCCATAACTAGTGCATACAAATCGAGAGGAAACATTTTCATAAATGCTCCTAAGAAAAAATCTATGTTCATAAAAATGAGTAGCCAAATGAATCAATCCAACTTTTCTTTTGGGGTCCCGCTGTCCACCAAGCTCATAAAATTGCTGAAGAAAAATGCTCCAGAAAAGTCGCAGGAAAAAATTTATTTTAAATAAAACCCGATATGTGATTCACATCTTTCCGATGTAGATTCCTTTTCCATGAAGTGGATGCAAGCTTTAGGAGAGGCAAACTAAAAATGCTAAAAATTTCGCTGTTTGCGACTTAATTAATATTATTATTTCAAAGCCGGTAGGTATTACATATACATACAAAAATTGTGCAGCATCGCGAAGCCGTTCTGCGGCAAATACTGTTAATTATGACAAAATAAATATATGTTGTTGTTGCTATGTAATATATTAGAAAGAAACTGCTTCATACGAAAATCAGATACTACATATATTAATGATTAAATTTTTACAATCTGAATTTTGTTGTTAAGAAGGTGACACATTTTGATCCTGTACTCCCCCCTGGATACGCTTCTTGGAAAAGGGGCTTCGGCAGTGCGGGATTGGGTAGATATTGTAGGATGTTACAAATCTGCCGGCCGCATGCTTCCAGGGGTTAATGAAAAGTTAAGTATTCATCTGTTTATAATTTTCTAAAATATTTAAGTCATATACATATACGTTCCTTTTTTATTTTATATCTTAAGTAAATGTGATTTATTTCCCTTTTTGCGCCTTTCTCAGCTGTTGACAAGTTTCATGGTAGCTTGGATTCCTTTAATTCGTGTAAAGAGACAGAAATAAAAAACAACTATATGGCGCCCAACAAAATTAGTGTGTCAATCAGAAAAATACCTTCGCTGGGCTACCAAAGAGTTGCGCGTTTGAGGTTAGCGTAACAACATTCGTCATTCTTGAATGAACTCTATTCAAGAAAAGATAACAGTTAACAGTTCCAGCAGCTCCTGAACTGTGTTCCTGTCCTGATGTTGGATAGCATTGACAGTATGTTGAGAAAAAGCTTTAATGGGTGCACATCAACTGGACAGCATGTTCGCCCTGTATGGGCCGCTTTAGGTAAGTGAGTTGACATCAAGTTTCAGTAATTATGAATTACTTGAAGCATGCTGCCAGTAACAAAGTGAAGTAAGACATTTTATTTTTTTATTATCTTTTGAAAAATTACACCTATCGTAGTGTTCAAAAACAGACAGAAATAATCAGCAGAACGTCATTATTTTTCCCCAATTTTCATAGAAAAAGCAACAGAATCATTTCTCTAGAGAAGCTTTTTTAGAAGCTCCTAGCAGCTGCAAACAACATTCTCCCCGCTGAAAGCTTCTTATTTCCTCCTATTTATGCGGAGCAGATACGCTTCCAGAGAATCAAAAATAATGTGTCCAATGACAAATGGGATACAAATATAATGGGCATCGTGCATCTACAAATGCGCCTCTTCATGCATAATGCTGCGCACTGATTTCCTGCTGGGTTGCTATAACTATAACTGCGTACGATCTTGCACCTACTACATTAATATCTTTCTCGAGCATATTATCTTCTCGTGAACAGCTTTGGGGATCCCGTAAATAAGTCACTCTTAATGTAGTTAAAAATTTTGGGAATTTCACTTGAAGAGAACGCTTAAATTTAAATCATCATCATTTTCAGATCTATACATCTTTATACATTTCTGAATTGTAACAACAAGGAGTTCTCAACAGTAGTGGCGATCTTACATACGTATATGATGCCTCACCGAAGTAAAGGTCTGTATAACTTTGTTAACTTGTATAACACGTGAGAAGTGCATATCCAGTAGCCGTTTAAAATTTACTAGTTGCGATAGAGACAGCATAAAATCTAACTGAGTAAGCCGCTTTTATGAGTTGGATCACTGACTTATAACAATGGACTGAGCGATTTGCTATTTCATGTGGCACAAAAAATATTGTGTTTCTGTATACCACCGTTAGAGCACCCATTAAAACGATTACATAAAAAACATGTAAAACTGAACCAATCAGATGAAATTTTACATCCGAAAATCGAATTAAATAAAAAGAATATATTTTCTTGTGCCCAAGTGATATTTTAATCGCTTATAAGGAATTAAACTCATTCCGACTTTAATTTTCAAAAGTTATTCTTAACTGAATCCTGCTTATGGGCAAGAGAGACGGAGCACGGTAAACACTATCTTTACCGTACTCCTTCTGCGGTGATTACATCTGTAGCCAACATGAAAACATCAAAGGGCATAAGCAAATGTTCCTGCATGCAATATTTTGTGTTGGTAGCTCCAAGTCTGCCATAGGGCGAAAGAGAGAACTATAAAACTTGTGCCATGCTTTTCTATAGGAAAATGACAATACGCTCAGACCATTGTTATAAGTCAGTGAGTTGGATGGACATGCTGGCTGGGAAAGTCTGTCGGCTATGCTACCGAGAAGATCTCATACAACATGCGTGTATGTTTAATGAAGACTTTGAAAAGGTTTCCGGTTCAGGTGCCGCGTGCAGTTAATATAATGGAAACTGAAAGTATAGTTTATGATTCAATAACGACAAAATATGTTACCTACTTTTGTTGAGTGCAACATATGACCACCCACTGTTTAGAGATCAGTAAAAAAAAAAACTAATGACGATAACCAAATTTCAATCGGTTGTTAGTTAATGGATTAGTAAGTATTTCGACCATTCGGTTTCTCTGATTTATACCTAAAATGGTATTAGTAAAAGGTACTTAGTACGAGGACACCTAGTTAAAGTGTAGATATATGTATGTATGTACATACATGGTTGGCACGTGCGTTATGGAATGGTCCACAAGTGTCTTTGATGTTGGTATATATTCAGATAGGAATAGGATAAATATATTCTACTTCAACTTCCTCTTATTCCCCGATAATAATAGTATGTTTTATATTGGTGTAAAAAATACAATTCTTGCTAGCTTGAGACATTTTCGGTGATCTCAAGCAGGGTTATGAGAAGTTTTTAACTGAAGTAAGTATTCTCTTTTTAAAAGCAACATCCTGAATATGTAAAGAAATATTACAGAACGTCTTATATAATAATAATCCAGGTTTGATGTTGAAGTTCAAGGGCTAACCATTAAACAAATACTTTAAGTCCACGTCTTTTTAGCATATTTTGTATTCATTTAAATTTTTCAATTAGACTTGGTTTTTCTATACTTTAATTATAAGTACATAGGTATGTATGCACAATATTTTATAGCATACTTGCTCTAAAAAGAGGTGCAGCTATCAGATATTCTTTCTTATTGAAAGGGGAGAGTATAGAAAGTGAGATAAATAGTATTTTTGCTCGAAAATTAATCAATGAAAAAAATACTGACCTTAGGAATTTTATTTTTAAAATCTCAGCTGTCATAACTTAGTAGAAATATAGTTAATTGTAAATTTCCAAAACAAGTGAGATTTGAACATAATTGGTCCTATGTTAAACTTCGCGTCCACAATAACTTCCTTGCGAAAATGTCAAGGTCGGCGATTCAAAATTATTTCACGTGGAATAAAGGAAAATGAATTTTTGCTACAAACTGTTCAAATACTTATTCGGTTTTACGATGTCTTATGTTAACTGAAAATAAATTATTCTGCCATTTATTCCTTTGGAACTATATCAACCATAAGAGTTACAGAAGCTAATTAAAATCAATCGTCAAGAAATTTTTTTCTCATTTTCTTAAAAAATACCTAAATTTAATTAATTTACTACTACCCACCCATTGGTATTTTTAATCTGTGAAGTTTTAATTGCACTAAACAAACATACATATAACAAATTCTAATTCGTACTCCTTCTGCCAAAATAGATTTGATAAAATTTGTTTCTTTCGTTTGAATGTGTCTCAGATTCATTCAAAAGCAAATATTTTCGTCTTGGCCTTTCAATCGTGACTCACAATCAGTGACCATGAAATGTGGATTTAATTTGTTGGAATTCATTTCTGTGGAGCAACGAGGAACCAGCTGAGATATCTTTGAACGCTTTCTGCCCATCCTTGCATAAATAAATGATAAATAATGACAAATTCCAAATTTAGCCAAAATCAGTTCTTAAAAAAAAAAAGCGTTCGCGGTCAGTGCATCCGACTCGCTATTTTCCTATATGCATTTGAAAAGGCGAGGCGTGTTGTCTGTATCTCCAGTTAATTTGCGAATTATACAGTGCGGCCTTGAAAAGCTGCTGTCAGTTACATTAAGTAAAAACCGCCATAATATTGAGTTGAATTTCGATGCTGAACTGAAGCGTGCAAAAAAGAGTGCAAATGACGTTGTTAAGGCTCATTCAAGCATTAAGGTTGCGTTAATTGTCAATTGAGCGCGTTGCTACTTGAGATGCGTAAATTTTTTTTAACTTATATCATAGCCCAGTTCATCTTTTTCCACTTCTTCAATCAACTTTTCATCAAATACCGTTTTCGCCTTTGAAAAAAAAAATACTAGACAGCAGGACAATTTGATAAGTGACTTTTGTCTTCTTTAAATTTTTAATTTGAACATGTTTCTGGAAAAAATAGATGTTGAATGTATGTTGTGATAATCTAACACTCCTAACTAACTAGCATACATTCGATATTACTTATAAGCACATGCACCGCGTGCCACGTGTTTATAATTTTCAATCTGACTCCCGCTTTATTGCAGGTTCATCCATTTGCTACAAATTGTTTATAATGGTTACCATTATGTCATTTGATTTTAAGCTCAGCGGTAAGAGCAGTCGCATGGCAAGCTTAAGGTCCCGGACTAAAACCCCGGACGAGGCGGTTGTTCTTTCCTTTGGTATTTATGATTTGATTTAGAATCGTTAAAAATAAAAGTTCTTAAAATTTTTCTATTCTCCATCTTTAACCGGTTCTAACAAGTGTAGGTTCGCTTCCCATCAGGGAAAAATAAAATAAAATTGAATTTACAAATTTATTTGTGCGTTTTCATCGTTACTGGTTAATGCCAGCTGAAAACAAAACTTGACTCAGTAGGCTAGTTACAAATTCAGAAGTACAAGCGGGAAAATTATCTGTCTCGTTAGCTCAGTGGTAAGAGCAGTCGCCCGGCAACCGGAAGGTCCCGTCAAACCCCGGACAAGGCGGTTGCTTTTTCCACTTGTATTTATGATTTGATTTAGAAACGTTAAAAATAAAAGTTCTTACAATTCTTCTATTCTCCACCCCATGTCTGTCATAAGCATTACACTAATTTCGACTGTGCTAATCTTGTGGAATAAGGTTCCTTGAAATATGCAAAATTTTATGCGAAAAAAATTGAGGAATTAGATCGAGATGATTTATATATGATTTACGACGGGAAATTCTACCTGGAAATCCTGTTGTTGGCAAATCTAAATCTATCTCTTTTATGTAGTATTTTGGTTATCTAGTTAATAAAATATGAACATAAAATGATTATATGGTACATTACATGCTGACCGGCTTCAGTAAAATAAAATTTCCCCAGCAATAAAACTTGCCAAACAAATTACAAGGAAAAATTTCTGACCAGTAGCACAGAGCGCTTACATTTTGTTCGCCCTTGCCTGCACCTCACGCAAAACATTTTATAAGTTCAAAAAAAAAAAATTCTATGAAAAATCCGACAGGCAAATCTAAAATCTCACTATACCTCTGCAATCGTACTACTCTGCAGATGTCCATAGCAAAATGCTTTGGAGTGCAATACACACAAATATCACAGTATAATAATAGCCGGAAAAATTTATGTGTTTTGAATGGGCAGTATTTCATCCAAACTAATCATTAAGATGTGCCCGTTCCTGCTATAATATCTCTTAGGTTAATGACACATTGGAATTTGTATACCTACTAGTCTCTACTACCATAGAATAATTGCTACGAAGTGAAAATCAGACCTGTAAAGTACTTAAGTACATTGGTACTTAAGTACTAGTAACAGTACCAGTACCTGGACTCGAAAATTTTTAAGCACCAGTACCGGGACTTGTATTTGAAAATTTTTTTAAGTACCAGTACTGGTACTTGTCTTTGAAATTTTTTTAAGTACCAGTACCGTGACTTGTACTTGTACTTAAAATATTTCAAGTCCAAGTACTGGTACTTGTTCTTGGAATTTTACAGGTATCGTATCAGAAGGAACTGTATACTCTTCAGAACGGCTTGGTTCCTGCTTGTGCTAGACGCCAAAGTGAACAACCAAACTGGCTGTCTATAAAATACTAGCCCCGCATAGCGCTATTCTCGCTAAGCATTCAAATTAGTACTTAGTATTTCGCATCATATTACTATTCACACTTAAAAGTTTTTGGCGTCTAGAGCAGACAGGAGCCAATCCGTACTGAAGAGTTCCTGTTGATACGAAACGCCCTCTTTTTTGAACGAATTTGTTTTTTAAACATTTTTCTTTTATGAAAGAGTTTTTGTCATTAGAAGACAGAAGCAACGTACGAGGTGATGCTTGGAGTGTATGAACGAAACAAAACCAAACCGAGATAGATAAATTGCATTGAGTCAAAATATACGTGCTTAACATATTTATAAAGTTAAAATCCTAATCGTAATAACCTTGTCCTGCCGAAATCTTCAAACCTATCAATAATAATTAATTTAGAAATTAGAAACAGATAAAATACAATTCCTAGCTCGACATGTTTGAAATTCAATGATTGCATCGCCATAGCATTTCATTTCATTTATCAGCAGTTTTAATTGCTGAATTTAAGAATAAGATAAAAGAGAAATTGCCCAAATGAGTTAAAAAGATTAAACTGAAACACTCCGAAGTCTGGACAATTTGATTTTATATTTGTTGACAGATAACTAAATTAAAAGCTTTTAATAATTTAATTGAACGCGCCTTTAATTTTTTTTATAAATTAAAAGTGTAAAACGTACGTTAAACTGACAAAAAGTGTTGTGAGAAATGAAAACATTAAAATCAAGTCTAGGGGGGTTATTTATGTTATATTTGCTATTGTTTATTAAATGATTACTGTGTATAACACACATTATTGATAACGATATATCAATGTTTGGGATACATATTATTGCATACATATATATATACATCGGATCGTGAGTTCATATGTGTTACCAAACATGCAACCTAATATATAATTAAAAAAAATTGCAAATGCCAAAAACAGTGAATCGAATTTTTCTAGAATCTGAATTCTTAGAAAATTTTTGTGTAACCAGTAAAATGACCTTGTTTCTCTTGGCTGATATAAAAGATGATGCATCTTGTGTAGTTTTGCAAAAAAATATAATTATTGTTAAATAATTGGCATAGAATGCAATAATGAACTCATCTAGCTAATTTATCTCTAATGTTTCAGCTACCTATTAAAACTGACAACAAAAATAGTTGGAATCGCAGGAAAACGGCTTTCACTTTTCGGTTGAAAGATAATTTCTACACAAGTGTTGAACTGGATTTACTGCTTTAAAAGTCAAAAGCACTATGTGGTTTTGTATTTGCTAATACTGCACGGGACGGAAAAATACATATAAATATTCTTGACGATCACTTACGTAATACATTCAAGTTTTTATTAATTGACCATTCCAATTATTTTACACATATTCTGCTCGAGACCAGGACAGTTTTATTTGTTCATGTTTTCTTCAAAACGGCCAATTTCCAGGTGGCTAAAAAATACAATGCTAAATGTACAATTTAAAATGATAGCAATTAAAATTGATATTATATCTTCTAGTTTAACTATTTGAATTATTGTTTCAGTTATTTTTTGCAATTTGTTATAAGCTATGTACTGCTGAATGAATTATTTTCAGGACCGAAAATGAGAAAAGCAAATCAGAAGTAGCTTTGTTTCACCCTTTAGGTTATTTAAGCAAGCAGTATTTCTGTGTCGTTCGAAATTAAATCGTAATGGAAAGAAATGAGACTCGGTAGCCTTGCAAGAAAAACCTATATCGATCATTTAAGCAACTGCTGGTACAAGCTCCGTATTAGTAAAAGTTTCTTTCCTTATGCATATATAATATATGTATATACATATACTATCCAACCTCGTAAGTTTAGGATATAGATATGTACATATCACAAAGAAGTAAATCCAAATACCCAGAGTTAAAGCGTTACAGCATGAGAAATTTTTAAGACGGTATAGATTATTCGAATTTATCAGCTGTAACCTATTTATAGAATATAGAATTTCTGGCATGTAGGTACTATAATTAAAGACATCCGAATCAAAATAACTTTTATTATTATGCATTGGTATCCAACGCATCTTGTTCTCCTGGCATTATTTCTTTGCGTTACAAGCGGAATGACCAACTTAGTATACCCTATGAATTCATTTAGGATATAATAAAAATTTCAATCTCTGCGTCAAGAGTCGCAATTAAATTTTAATAACAATACTTGGAAATGTGAAATATAAATATTAAAGCTAGTTATTTGTTGTTTTGGAACATATTCATTGAAGTTTTCGGAATAAATGATCAAGAACTATTTAAGGAGGATGTAGGAGGACCGTGGTACGTATGTGAAATGAGACACTGTACCAATACTCCACCATTTATTGTAAATAAAAATTCCAAATAAAAGACTAAAAAACTCCTAATTATTAGAGCTTATAAGTAGTTTGTTTTTTATATATATATAATTGTGATTTTTAGTCGAAGATGCCCAGAGTTTGGATCCGTAAAACGAAAAGAGAAAGACCAACGGAAAATGCGATTGTAGAAGGGGTCAACAAAGTAATTACGGGAGCCTTGATTCGTTCGGTCGGCAGACTGCTTTTGTAAGGTTTAAAGACATTTTATTCGACACGTTAGATGTTCCAAGGAAGACCCTGTGCTTCTTAATATTACAATCATAAATCACAAGGGTCATTCAATTAGAGCTAATTGAAGAAGTTAAAAGTAACGGCGTGTACCTAGTAACCTTCCCACCTCACTGTAGTCACAGCCTACAGCTTTTGGATATTTCTGTATTTGATTGGATGCCAACGAGCCCGGGAAGAACTTTAAGTATATTTGATGTAGGATCATTTACATTGTCATTTTCCAGAGAAAATATCAGTAGCGGGTTTCGTAAAAGTGGCGCGTGGCCCTTTAATTGGGATACATTTTCATGGGGTTAATTTCCTTATGTCGAGTTTAACTAATCAACCCGATCCTAACACGAATTCTTTCGAACAAGTGCCACTTACATGACAATACACGATATTTTAAATAACCCTCAACCAAGCACCAGCCAACCTCTAAGGGATGAGACAATTTCGCCCGAAACAATTTACATATTATTAAACCTGAAGATGTTCGCCCTTATCCGAAATGAAAGCCTCTTGTAGTATCGCGAAAAGGAAGAAAACGAGGAACTACTCGAATCCTTTGACAATAAATAACATCAGACCATCCAGTACCTCCTCCTCTTCAATTCAAATATTTTCTTGTCAAATATATCTTCGTATTGTGGCTTGGTTTTCAAGTAATTCGAATGAAGAAGGGCTGTCTGTGAAGCTTTGCAATACGAGACATATTCCTCAGCAGTTACTGGAATTTCTTCAATAATTTTTATCAAAGCAAGTTGAGCTGCCGTATGTCCTGCTCTAGCTTAAGCAAGAGCTGTCAGCATTTTGTCAACCGAAACAGGAGCATAAATGACTGGAAAGGCTGGGCTGGAACGGAGTGTTCTGTTTCTTTAGTTGGCGGCGCTGGCGCTCACTCTGTGCAGCTGGCTTTTGTGTCATATAAGAAGTTGTTCGACAGTTTGATATTTTTGACGAATTTGACAAATTTGTGTGTTAAAATGGACAAAGAGGAAGAAGCAACTTTGAACTTTTGCGCATTGAAAATGTGCCACTCCGGATACAAAAGATAAAAAGGAGAAGATGGTGGATTCGTTCTTAATTCGTCGATAATTATTAACATTACGATAATACAAATTTTGCCCTTACCACTTATTCCACATTCCTCTGATACATATATTCTTCCAAATTTTCGTTTTCTTTTTAATATTTTTTTAATCCCCACGGCTTAAATTATAGAAAATTTCATTTTTCTTTACATTTTCTATTAATTTTTCACTCTCAAAATCAGCGGTGATTTTGATTTTTGATAGGCTTGGTACCAGCGCCACATTGTGTTTCACATTTAAGGATATCTTTCAGCCCATAGCTTTGAGAAAACAAATTTGTTGTAAGTGGATTCCTTCGAACCTTACTATTATTTTCGAAATTTCAGATTTATCTTCAGATACTGCAAATTTCGCATGCTTTAACGTAGACCGTTTGATCAAAGTCATTATAGATGTCTTCTGTTTTAAATGTCGAGTATTATCAATTTATTATTATTAAATAGCTCCCATATTTCCTCCGGATGCATCTTTTTAAAAGGATATTGAGTATATTAAAATTATGGAAAAAAAAACAAAACTCTGTATTAAGGTGTTCTGTTTACGTAAACAAATTTCAACTATAACATATTTTTCGGAAAAATCGGAAAACTCTGCATTTTTTCTGAAACGGATTTATCACTAATCAAATTTGTACCAAATTTTCAAATGATTTTCCCGATTTTCCGGGCTTTCCATGGAAATTTCCGGCTGAAATTTTGACAGATTCAATTGTCACGCGACATGAAGATGTGTGCCAAATTTCAGCTCGCTGTGATGACGAAAAGTGCGTCTACGAGTGTCAAAAATAGTAAAAAAGATATATATAAATAAATAGACAGACAAATTCGTGTACGAAGTACGAGTTAAAGGGAATGGCCTCAAAAAAGAGGTTGGCATTGCAAAGTTTTCAATACTGCATTTGATGCTTTCATTTCGCCTTGGAGGTTAGCTGAACAGCATGATGCTTGCTGCGCCGATTGCGTTTTGGGTTCACAATTTTAATATCTCTCATACTGTGAAAAGTACGATGAACAAGAATATTCAAAATTTGCTTCGATCCGAATTTGCGATGTAATAGTACAATTCCAAGCAGCATAGGGAACAAAAGATCTCGACAACCGTACATTTTCTAAGTTGCGGTTCCGTCTTCCCTTTCTTACTTTTTACAAATTATTTCTTGCAAAAAGTATACCGTATACGTATACTGTTGGAATCAACTTGTCATATCCCGAATATGTCACCTAATTATTGTTACTGCAGTTTGTACCGCCATCAACCGTTCATTTGCCTCTAGTTTCATTTACCTCCTTGTCCAATCTGACGTTATTACGTTTTTCTGCCATTTCAAGTATGGAAAATGTAATAGAAAGTGTTGAAAATTGTTTAATTGTGTCGTGATACGTTTAAATTTTCCCTTGTTCTTTTTCGGAACTGTCCAATTGACCGCAAATGTAGCATCACTATTTAATGTTAAATGTTGTTGCACTGGAGCTCATCCTGCTCTAAGGAGAGCTCATCCATGATTTTACAGCTGTTTTCCTTTCTCGTTTGTTAAAGCAGATAAGGATTCAAAGTTCTCGTCATTCCGCTCTTTAATTGCTGTTCGCAACGTTTTGGTTCCACGTGACACAAACACAATGGCATCATTATTAAGCGTCTTTTAGTAACACATTTCTCTTCCGCATGGAAAGCGAACAATGCAAGGACGAGGAAACCAATTTTAGACGGAACTCGACTAGCCGTATCAGCCAACTGGCCGCTAGGGCAAAGTTAACTTAATGAAAAGTTAGAACACAGAAGAGTTTTCCGATTGCTTTAAACACAGATAAACCCAGATGTCCAGACCTTATGCGGATCAGTGACGTTCAGTCAACAACTGAAATAGAAAGCACATTGTTTCGAAAAAGAGCTTTGAAGCTTTTGCGAGAGATTCTATGCGAGAAACATGTCTCTTTGAGATTATTCCGGGGACAACGCTTACGATACAGCGCCAAAATGGTTACATGTTTCTCCCTGCAACATTGTACTGTACGATCGTTGTTTAAACTTGATTGTTTTGAACTCTCTCACAGCCCTCCGCTTTTGCTTTCAATTTTATCTTTACATCTCTCTCGAAAAATGAGAGTTTGGTAGATGGCTTGTGAGAGAAAAGCTTTAAGCACATGTTTGTCGGTTAGACGTTGTCGGTTAGCCGCAATAATTGGTGTCAGTTTTAAGTACGGTGGATGGTTATCTGTATTTTTCTTATTTGTGCTTTAAAATGCACACGGCAAGAAGAGGAAGAATGATGAAAAAAATCAAACTCTCTTTAAAATTTTATGAATAAAGATAACAAATTTGAAAGCGGAAATTGCACGCAACGAAACAAAATGGCAAATAATTCATCTTCGTAAATAAATGAGAAGGGGCGGAGTATTCACGTGTTAATCTCATAAAATTTTCCCGCGCTTTTGTGAAAACCGGTTTTTGCTGAAATATTGAGAGGATTATTCAAGGTTTTTATAGCAAAACCTATGTTTGTTAGTGTAATTTTTATTCTATTTGAAAAGCACGTGCTTCTGTTTACATTCGTTTTGCTCTGAAGAGATTAAGTGGGAGAAACTTAGACTGGATTCTCTTCGTGTAAAATGAGAATTTCATTTGAGAGGAATTTTATATCTCCTTTCAGCCTTGGCCAAAGCGAAATTTATATTTTTCTTAAAAAATTGAGGTAGTGTGACCTGATTTACATTATTATGAATAATTTTATAGGATTTCGAGGGTTTCAATTAGATTTTGTCGTTCGGGAGTGCGTTCCAAAACATAACCACGCACAAAAGTCAACTCAGCTAACAAAATTCAGTTGAGTACTGGGCTTTGAAACGATTGAAGTCAACTGTAGTCAACTGTAGACTGTAGCTATGTTTTGGAACTAACTCCGGGTAATCCTACGTTCTCTCGATTTTTGCTTTTAACTCATTATCTGCACTACAATAGTGCATACCCAAGTTCTTTTTCCCCATTAATGCAAAAGACAAAAGTATATGAAATTATTTATTTCATTCCAAAAAAATATGAACAATTTCCAGTTTTGTTCGGCTGTGTACTATCTTCTTATTAGGTTACCTTTGACTTGGCTATGCAATATTGTAGTGCGATTGAGACAACGAGTTAAAAACAAAAATTGAGAGAACGTTGGATTACCGGAACGACAAAATCTTACTGAATCGATCAAAATCCTATCACACTATTCATAATAATCATTAAACTTCTACATGTTAGGCGATCAGAGATAACCATGTTGATTAGACCTCTTTGATCGCTGGGTAGAAAAGTTCAATCATTTTTTTTTTCACTTAAATGCATTTTGTAAATTTATTCTAATTATTTTCAATAAATTTTAGTCTGTTAGACGAGAATATTCCTCGTATAATTTCTACTGGGTTTATCCATGTGCCGGCAGGCAAAAAGGGGGAACAATCACCCGATTTGAAAAGTGCGATGAGGAATCTTGCCACTATATAATTTTACCATTTCTTATTATTATTATTTGTTAAAATGTAAAAAATACTTCTAGATTTACAATCTTATAGTAAGTATTCATGTAGTCAAGGGAAAAAATGTGGACACAAAAAAACCAAGTTAATCTAAGAACTAAAACTAAAAATAAAAAACAAAATATGTTATCCCAAGTATATACTAATGACTATTAGAAATTACCAATGATATTTGATCCATTATTTGAAAGGAAAGAGAAAATATTCTCAAGAAAAGTAAGAAAATTAAATACATCAATAAGATAAGTAAATAAGTAAAAAGGGAAATATGCATACATAAAATCTAAAGTCAAGTCTAGAACATTGACTAGGTGAAGCGATTCTGGTAAAAAATAATCAGTTTTCTGAATGTGCCGAATGAGCCCGCCCTCTGCAGATTATAATTCACTCTTACTTTTTATAAAAAGTATTTATATGGGCAATTGGTGTGACCTCCATCATTGAACTTCTATATGGTAGGGGATCAGAGATGAACATACTGATAAGACCTCTCTGATCGCTGGGTCGAAAAGTTCAATCATTTTCTTTGCACTTAAATGAATTTTGTAAGTTTATTGAAATTAATTATTTTCAACTAATTTCAGTCTGTTAGACGAGAAATCTTCTTCGTATTCATAATAATTGTACTTTTTGTCACACCACCTCGCTTTTTAAAGAAAAAGATAAATTTCGGTTTTACCAATGTGCTAAAAGGAGATATAAAGTTCCTCTCAAAAAGAATTCTCATTTTGCCAAAAGTATCATAGAATCTCGCATGAGTTTCTCCCACTTAATCTCTTCAAAGCAAAACGAATAAACAGAATCACGTGCTGTTCAAATATTATAAGAATTACACAAACAAACATTAGTTTTGCTCACAATATGCAGCCTAACCAGGTATGATTATCCGGCACCATAGATTCGCCACTTTCGGTGTTAATCGATTCGCATGACGCGTTTCTTACAAGGTGAAAAATATAAAGTTTAATATTTATTTAAATTTATTCCACTGGATCCATTTTAAATCTTAAAATAATTACGATTTTACTTTCTAAACATAAAGATAAATTGAAGGAAGATTATTAGAATTGTATTCCACATTTTAATATGCCACTAACCCCACTTTTTACACTTCGTTACGATACATTGCAAATTTGCCTTCTATTTGAGATAATTACCATTGCCACTAACTAATTTCAATTTAGAAATAATAAAAAGATTTTAAATAAAGTGCAAATTAAAAGTATTTCAGTCTTATTTTACATTTTTTTTATCAATAAAACTTTCGTGGCACTTTGTTCTGATTCAAACTGATTTCCCTTAGATGCACTTTAAATTAACAAATTCAATGTATATTTATGGTAAGAAACTCGTATTATTTTCAATGGATCCAGTGACGATCATACCTTGTTACTCTGTATATCGCAGGTTTTGCTATAAAGAACATTGTATAATTCTCACAACATTTCACAGAAAACCGGTTTTCACAAAAGCGGGGGAGCATTTAAAACCTGAAAACCGCGCCCATTCTTATTTATTTACAAAAATGAATCATTTGCCATTCTGTTTCTTTCCGTGCAATATCAAAGTTTACCTAATAAAAAGTTAAGATGCTGTAGAGCAAAATGGGCAAATTTCTGGTGTTTTTTAGAATGAAACAAGTAATTTCATATACTTTCGTCTTTTGCATGAATGGGGAAAAGAACTTGTCTATGCACTATTGTAGTGCAACTGAGACAACGAGTTAAAAACAAAAATTGAGAGAACGTAGGATTACCCGAACGACAAAATCTTATTAAATCCCTCAAAATCCTTTCGACCTATTCATAATAATGTACTTCGGGCCACACTACCTCTCATTTTTAAGAAAAAGATAAATTTCGCTTTGGACCAGATGCTGAAAGGAGATGTAAAATTCCTCTGAAATGAAATTCTCATTTTTCCCGAAAATATCAGAGAATCCAGCATGGTTCTCGCACTTAATCTCTTCATAGCAAAACGAATGTAAACAGAAACACGTGTTGTTCAAATATCATAGGATTACAGCAACAACATGTGTCCTTTTATACCTTTTACAACAACAACATGTATCCTAACATTATCAATATTTCATGAAAACCGGTTTTCACAAAAGCGCGGGAGCATTTTATGAGAGTAAAACGTGAAAACTCCGCCCCTTCTCATTTATTTACGAAATTGAAACATTTGTCATTCTGTCTCGGTGCATGCAACTTGCGCTTTCACATTTTTTATCTTTATTCATAAAATTTTTAAAGAGAGTTCTATTTTTTTCGATTTTTTTTTCTTTCTTTCTTCCTTTCCTTGCCGTGTGCATTTTAAATGTAAAACACTCGGATATCTCACCAGCTTCTTAACTTATTATTAGGTAAACTTTGCAATATGCCCTTTCACATTCTATATCTTTATTCATAAAAGTTTTAAAGACAGTTTTATTTTTTTTTTAAAGTTGTATTATCTTCTTTTTCCCTTTTCTTGCCGTGTATATTTTAAATGTAAAGCAATCGGAAAACAATACTGTGTATTTATTCATAAAAGTTTTAAAGAGAGTTTTATTTTTTTCAAATTTGTATTTACTTCTTTTTCCCTTTTCTTGCCGTGTACATTTTAAATGTAAAACAATCGGAAAATTCTTTTGTTTCCTAGCTTGTCATTAAGAAAACTTTGACCACGGTTTCGTAACCCTGCTATCTTTTGAATGCACTAGTGACTAGTCCAAACGTTTGAAACTGGCAACAATCCTAGAAACTGGAAGGGGCCATGCAAGTGCATCCGGAGGATACGAAGGAACGATTACACGCTTAAATTTGTCTGCGATGCGCCTCAATCGCTGGGGTCATCTTCCATGTGCGATCACGTGAAACTATCTCGTGATTTGACGGAAAAATTTTATAAAATCTTTTTTATACAAGATTTAGTTTATTTCATTTTAGTACTGCACTATTTTTACCAAACTGGTTTTGCGCTTTTTGGTAGCTATTCGGAAACAACGGCGTATAGACGGAGGAGGCATTCGCCTCCGCTAGAGCTCTAATAAAATCAAAATTTAAGTATCCTCTAAATAAACTAAAAAAACAATATAAAAAAACTCTTTTTAAAAAAGCCTGTTTGAAGATTTACACTAAAAAATAGAAAATAATTTCTCCTTTAACGTAATTTTTTAAATTTTGCCTTTAATTAAATTTTGAAATTATGTTACAATTGTGCTTTAATTTTAAAATCTTCAGGTTACATAATGAAAACAAAATCTGGGCAGTTGAAATTTAAACGGTACAGTGAATAACAATTTGCCGAAATTGAAACTTTGAGCTCCTAATGTTTATCAAAATGCTCAATTAAATTACAGTTTGCTGCCCTTGTTCCTTGTAAAATTCTTATGCATACATATATATATATTTCACTTAATGAAATTCTTAAATTGCATACATATAAGTATGTATATAATTTAACAATTTCATTAAGTGAAATGAAAATTATTTTCAAGCAAAGTTTTTCTTATACATATTTATTATCTTTCTTAACCTAAAATTATTCTCCCAAAGTTTAAAACTATATCTTTAATGAATTTTCAGTACGAGGAAAATTTCTGCAATTTTTTGTAATCGAAAACTTATTTCCCGGTTTTTTTATGAAAAGTATTAGGTTTGGAAAATTATTAAACCCGGGGTAATTAATATCAGATTCAGTTTTCCTGCAAATAACTAAATATATTATATTAATAAAAGAACTCCGGCGATATCTGGATACTAATGAAATTTTCATGCTGAAACGGATAGAGAAAGCTATCCTGGGCAGATTTCCGCCAAACTGCACTATACATGTTCCTTTAAAATAGTCATAATATTCCCTGAAATTCATTCAGTCTTACATTTCACCACCCTATGTATACATAATATAACATTGCTAACAATGTGCTCATGTTTCTATAAATATGATATTAATAAGTAATATAATACATATCGTCATAGATGTAGGGTATGGTATTATATAGATTTTTTGATTTGATTTGACCTATTTTTATTTTTACCCGGATTTTGTAATTTTCAATTCTAATTGTAAAATTTTTTTTGCCGTAAAATAGTAAAATCAATAAATATCTGGGGCGAGATAGGGGAAACAAAAGAATATGGGTCCACTATTTTCGTATTCCATACAAACTGTAAAAGTTCCATCCGGATTTGGTCGGGTTCAAAACATGTACAATTTCGTCGTTTTCTTGCGGAATGGCTGAGATCTTATCTACCATACCAACAATGCTGTAAGCCGCGATGTAATGCATCGTCGATAAATGTCTATTATATAAGAGTGGAGATGATCGGATAAAATAGGTATGATCAAAGGCCTCAAAGTCACAAGAAAAAACTGACTCATCGATCATTAGTTTGTCATTGTATAAATACCAACTCTATGCTATTTGAGTGAGCGAATTGAAGCTAAAATTGATTAGGTCAGTGCTGTGGAATGCTTAGTATCATCTGATTGGTATGTGTATGAGCAGGAGTTCGTCAGAAGTAGAGTGGTTTTCATACAGCTGTGGTACGTGATGTACGCATATATGTAATTCTAAATATCAGGTTTATAAAACTTTGTAATGAAAAACATACATAGTACCATACCACACTTTCCTTTATAGTATCAATTAATTTTCTCTGATTTTACACCAGGTACTAAAATAATAATTAGTGGCTTGTACAATTCGATAAAATATTTCCTAGCCTTGAATTATAGCGCCATTTGTCAGCGATGTTTATTTCTATTTTTTAGATTTATTTTTCATCAAAAACTATTAGTTTCAAACCGGATTACCGAAGGTTATTGAGTCGGTAGTCGGTTTGAAAAACACACAGAGTAAATCAGAGGAGGCAAAACCACACGGCAACAACATACAAAGAGGTCCGGCTTAATTACAACTTGCTAGTAAGAAAACACATTTTTTTTATATTTGCTATATATGTATATTTCTATCTTTAAGGGATGCCTTTTTATACGTATACATATTTATTTTGTATTTTTTGTCTGTGTTTTTTCTTGTTGTATTTATGATTTGATTTAGAATCGTTAAAAATAAAAGTTCTTAAAAATTCTTCTGTTCTCCATCAATGACCGATTCTAACAAGTGTATGTTCGATTCCCGGCCGGAAAAAATAAAATTTTATTTTGTCATAAAATTCCTAATTTGCCCTTTATATTAGTTTTATTTTGGAATTTGCCCATCTCACCCCTATCAGGTATCCGTTAAAAATATAAAATTGCTTCGTTATTACTTCCACAGGTATCAATCAACTCAATATACAATTCCGAGTTCCCTGCTTTGATGAAAAAGAGGAGTGGGTCACGTGGTACATATTCTCAGATCTTTTTGGACTGCCAAATTATTTATTGTAAATTTTTGTCGTAGGATCAACCGTTGAGGAATTATTTTGGAAAAACAAATTTTTGATACCTTTAATCCAAGATGGCAGACCGCACGCTTTCCCTCCCAAAGTTTTAAACTTGGATTTTTCATCTGGGGCCACCTTTTGTATGACAAAGACCTTATTTAGCCCCTATTGACTGGTATATATGTTTAGATTGCTAAATCTATACTTTTTTTTTTATAAAATGATCATTGGTTAAATTATGCTCATTCGTTCGTATTTTACTAGAAAAATTAATGAAATTATACACCCACCAAAAACTATATTCCCAAACAGCCCAAGGTGACCAGTAAGTTTTCTAGGAAGAAAATCTTCATATTGCAGATTTCCTTCAATTACATTTTTTCTTCTTCGCATTGGTATATGTATTATGCAGCTCAGTGGGAGCAATAATTTCCAAAGTAACACACTAATAATTATGTATTTATTCTTAATAAAATGGGACCATTGTCTATAAGTTTGTTTTTTTCCTTGAAGCATTTATAAAATATTTAATTAAAAAAAATATTAATGGACTCCAATATTTCTTCATCCGTCTTAAATAATTTAAGCATCAGTAAGTACTAGTTAAGTGTTAATTAAACAAAAACATTTCACAAGAAAATGGTTAACAAGTGGTAGTCCAAACTGTCAAGGCTAATAGGCCTGCAGTGCATACGTGAGCCTGACGACCTCAAAGGAAAAGTTATCTGAATATAAGCAAGTAAAAAAGCTAGAATTGGTTTAAAACAAATTCTTATGATACCGTTCTAGATGAATGCCCGTATGTAATTTCGTGCGGTCACTCCCCTTTGTGCAAGTATGATTTTTGAAGTGGAAATTTGGTTTTTTCGTTTTTCGTCGGGGCCGGGAATTAAGTATAATATATAAAAATCACAGCTACCCCACCTTTTGTAAGGCGTAAAGCCCTACTGACTGGACTATAAGCTGTTTCTTGAAATGTGATTCATTCATATTTGCTTAGTAGGAAATTGAGCCAAAATGCGAGGTACAGCATAATTGGGTTCTCTTAAACCATCATGTGGCCAATCCGATTCCGTTTTTTCTCAATCCTCAATTTTCCTTTATATAGTAAGCACATCTCACATTCCATGTTTCAATTCGATTTGTACGAAAAGCACAAGTTGTGCTATTAAATTAAATCCGTAATCGAGGTAACGTTGTCGGGTTCGTAACAGTTAATAGTTACTTCATCGATAAAGTATGTGGTATTTGTGGAATTTTTTCAATGATCATATTCTATTTTCATAAATTAATCATGGAGGAAATTTAGAATTTTCCATTATTTAAATATTATTGAACCTTCTAAGCTATCTAAACAACTAATTTTACTTGTAGAAAATGATGCTTGAAGAGCTTCAATTCTAATCGTTCGAATAGACTGGAAGAGTAGATTAATTTATAGGAGAAATCACTCTTACTTCAAGAAATTTATTGCTAAAATTAAGAAGTGAAATCAATTATTTTGAGCGGATCAAGATGTAATCGATTCTTGAGTTGAGAGGATTGATTGCTTTTTGGGATACTTTGAGGAGAGAATTCATTTTTACTTCAAGAATCTTATTACTTAAATTAAGAGCATAAAGCAATTGTTTTAAGCAGGTGTGCCTGTCATTCACCATATAGTAGTTTCTCGGATTGAGAGAATTTATGTCATAATATGATTTATGATAAATACATTGTTTTTTCCTTCAGTGCATCGACTTCTCACTACACTCATTATTCTCAAATTTCCCAAACTGTTATTCATCGAGCGAAGTTCTTGAACTAAGCTAAGTTCTGATCTCCTCCAACAAAAAAGTTGAATATATTCAGCGGATGACTTAGGATTCCATCAGAGATAACATAATCTTTACTTCGTTTAAAGATACCAGATACAAGCAACATACTAATCTTTACAGATGCATTGCGATGTAAAGGGAAGCAAGAATTTTAGGCTGGTGAATGGATACTTTTGCCTTTAGTACACAGGCCTGAATTTTGTATTTGAATCATTTATCAGAATATTCAGAAAATTTTTCGTTGTGATTATTAATTTCTTGTATTTCGGTGTTATCTGACTTGATTAATTTTGGAAACTGATTCAGGTAATTATTCTTTATTTTATTTTATCTGAATTTTCGCGATTGGCTTTAAAAGTTGGATTTTGGCTTTACATAGGTAGGTATATAATGGGTATATATATACGTAGTATTATGTTTTCTCCGCTTCGACTCTATTTTATATATAAAATACATCTGCATTACTATAAGGTAAAACAAATTTGTTTGGTGATCATATTATACATATTCTAGCTGAGTTTTTTCCTGTGAGATATCTAAATATGACGTGTAGTATAATACAATAGGATAATATTAAAATATCGTACCATGGAAAAAAATCTAAGTTTCTCAGATTCCTCTATGGGGTCAAATACCGGCTTTTTAAGTTACACGATTTGTTTATTTAAATATTGGAGGTAATTCCAGTTCAATACTTCCTCCATATACAGATATACTTTTAATACAACAGGGTAGTGTTATCTTGCTTTTCCGTTCAAAATTAATAGAATGACATTGAAAAACATATTACAATGGCTAAAAGGCCGCCTGCTGTTAGAAGAAACAGACATTACATTTTGCTTTATATGTTATTTCAATTTGAATTATTCGCAGAAAGTCCATCAAGATGGGAATTTCTTTAGTACAATTGAAAATTTGAGTCTTACATATACAGTCATAACTTAAAAAGACTTTCTCTTCGGTATAATAAACACGAATATAGCAAATTGTTTCTAACATTAAATCACTGTAGCCAAGAGAATAAAGAAAAAGAGCTATAAGTACGAGTATATGTAAAACTGTAAATGTACCTATATATGTAAATACATGTTCGATAAAACAAGTTGGCAAGATACTTGATACTGCAAAGAATTCAAATTATGGCATCAAGGATTTTCATTTACACCTTAGGCGAGCCCACAATTCATAATTTTTCGTTTCATAACAAGATAAGTATAAATAACGTCGAAATAAACAAAATCAGTAGACAGCTAGCAATACACATCTAAATAAATAATATCTAGACTGTAGGTGTAACGAGTTTCAGAGATTTTTCTGTTCCTAAAACACCATGCCAGGCATTGTAAATTATTATAGAGAAAAATGTGGGATTAAAATTGCAGAAATAAGAGTGGAATGGTTTCGCTTAAATATTTTACAACTAAAAATTAGCATGTAACTATGAATTAAAATTGGGTAAAAATATTAAATTACCTTGTACTGTTAACTCATTAAGGTGCTTCGGTAATCCAAGTTATGATGTAGCTTTTGCAACTTACCTTGAGATCTCTACAAAAATGAATAGCTTCACTAACACATTCGCAATCTATTTAAGCTTAATGAATTGAGAAAATATATATTCTGAACATTCACTCTTTAAATGAGATACACATTTGGGTAGGAATTATTAGAATTCGCACTTTGCTATCGATTTGTAATCACAAAACTATCCTTTCTACAAAAATATCTATTGTTTAGTTCACGAACAATGGATTTCATAAAACACATATGTATGTATATAATGCACTGTCGTCACGGAATTAGTTGCCTATTTTTCAAGCACCACAGACGCAAGAAAAATTTAAGCTGCTCGCGTTTTACCTATCACTTTGGTTACCTCTCCACTACTAACTCGCGATTTACCTGTTGTTACCTACTACAAGTATCAAGTCAACTCGCGAGACTGTGGCAAAATGGTTGCTGAAAAGGTACTAGTGTTGTTACTATGGTACCCTGGGCTGCGGTCGTGCCTTTTGCTTCTTCTAAGAAATGAGCTTTCTGGCCGAATGACTAAAGTACCCACTGTTGTGACTGTTGTACATTTCTCTTCATTTCTGCTTCACACATTTGCTCGAAAATTTCCAAGTCGCCATGTTCGAACAATAAAAGTACATCAAGTAAATCTAGTCGCTCTGTGAAAAATCGTCGATTAGGAGTGGTGGTATGTAGGCATGCAGCACTTTAGTGGGATTTTGTAAAAAGGTCTGTCTGAATACCATGTGGGCTGCTTATTTGCCTGTTTTCAACACAACTTGCTCGTACCATGTAGAGCTGGATAGAAGAAGTAGGCGAAATAAATTTTTTCACCTAAGGTCATTTCTTTTTGTTTCCACGTAATTGATGGATCCAGTTTGTTTTTGTATCTTATATGTCAAATTTATTTATTAATAACTCAAGTTGGTAGAATTTTTCATAATTTTTTTTTCCTATACCTACCGAAGGTGCCATCAGAATCACGGTTTTTTGTTTTGACAAACAATGTTAAATACGTAATACTGGATTATGAATACATAATCGAACGAAAAAATGTAAGTCTTCTTATTACAAAGAAACTAAATTAAAGTTCTCCGCTTAAGTCTTTCGTTTTTGAAAAGGAATTTCTTCGGATTAATTCGGGCTATATCTTACACTTTATATGAATCAAGAATTTCTTCTTCTAGTTATTATTTTTTAATCTGCGTTTGCTTGCATATTTCAGTTTCTATTGTTCAGAAATTCTAAGCAACTTCTAGAAGATATAGAAAGATTAAAAATTGACACTCTGGCCCTACAATGGATAAATCAATCACAAATTGGAATGAATTATATAATACGCTTCAATTCTTTAGAAGCAAAACCACATCCAGACCTTATTCATTAATTTTGTTAATTGCTTTTAAAAGCCACTGACCCATATTTGGCAAGGTAAATAGGCCTTAATATGTAACTTTCTATAAAATGCATGTAAATTCCATAGTCCATAGTGTCTTACGTCTTGAAATATTTACATATAAATGTGAATCTCCGAACGTTACATAATAAACAAAGTTAATTTTTGCTATCATCTATCATAGTAATATTAAAAAAAAAAAAATGTTCTGACCAGATTAGACAGCGTAATTGCTTATGTACTACCAACATGATCTACTAATACAAGAAGTTTGAGAACGTTTGTAGTATGCGTTTAATTTAATACACTAATTTTGGCGGATTTAAAGCTAAGTAAAGATAAGTGCACCTTTTTCTCTGAAACTTTTGCACAGCTTGGTCACCAAATAGTTAGATGCAAATGGAATTAGAAAAATAAGGAAATATAATAGAACTGACAAATGTCGCTGAAATATGAGTATTCTGTGAAATAGTTAGCTAATATTCGAAATTCGTATATAAGTTTTGAAATATAATACCTCTAACACGATAACTGTTTAAAGAAAAAGTTTAGTTTAATTTCGGTGTTCAATCTAAAAGACTTTTAGAGGAATAAAAGACAAGATAGCAGAGAATAGAATGTTAATACAGTATGATCTAGATCTAGACGATCCGTTGATAGAAAGATTGCAACTAAATACAGTGCAGTTTTTGTATTGTTATCTGTTTAAAACGATAAGAAAGACTAACTCAAGCCAAGAACAACTATTCAACTATTATGAACGGATCAAAAGTTTCTTTTGTAATTTTTTAGCTAGGAGAAGGAATCTCCTGGACTAGCGTTGGAAAGACTTAAAAATTAGGTGGGTATGACAAATTTTATTGGAAAACATAGCATTGCTGACTCATTGCCACGTTTGAATAATATAGAAGACGAAAGTCGAAAGATCACGAGAAAATTAAGTACCGAAAGTCAATACAAATAACATTCAGTTGGAATTAATATATGGCAATGCTTTTTCAAAGATAAGCAAACAATTAAAAGATGATTCAGTAAATACTTTGAAGGAAGGCTTTCTTAATCAAATAGAATAGAATAGAATAGTCTTCATATAAGCACTATTCTAAAACAAAAAAAAAAATATTTTTATAAGGTACATACATTTTAAATGTACTTCACTCAACTCATACAAGGATTGCAAAAACAAATTAGGAATCGAAAATTATATAAAAGATTGTGGCCAGTGCTTCACACATTGCGATATTCAGCACATATTTCTATTCAACTTATGGAAAATACCAACGAGAGTATGGTGGCGTATATAGCTCGATTATGTATATCCTAAATGAAATTATTTGTATTTACTCATCATCGATTCGAGATCACAATTGCTAGATGTGTATCAATTGTAAAATTAGAGCAAAATATAGTTTAAGCAATATTGTGGTAATTGAAAACGGCTAAGTACATTTTCAAAAATATTTCAGGTGATTTTTAAAAACAAATTACATTAAACTTCGGATCACACTGGTTTATTTTTGTCAAGCTGAGAACGTGGTAAAGCAGCAAGGAGAGCTATTATAATACTTTAAGATGCATTAACAAAAAGTCTCCCAAATTTAATACAAATTCCAAAACTTTCTGGTGAGTTAAGCACTAATACCTCACTGTTCTCCACCAATTCTCCTGCAGAGTTACATATATTCAGTAAGAATACTAACATCAAGGATATATAGTATAGATACATAAATTAGTGTTTTGCAGAAAATGTTTGGTAATACCATTGAGTTCTAAAGTTAAAAACTCAAGATAAACAGAAAAGTTATTATAAAAAAAGAGTAAAAAATATACTCAAAACTAATCAGCTAGTTAGAATAAAAAAAAACATACAGATAACCAATCTTATTGGGTAGAAGCTCGAATTTTTGAGAACAGTAGATAAAAGAGTTTGTACACTTAATAATCAAATAATTTTAATTTTGCAACAACCTTTCTAAAACTGACCAATAATGTAACCTAAAATCGATAATCTACAATGTTTAGTCTGCTGCTAATGATATCATAAAACTTACACAAGCTATGGTAAAAAGGTAAAAGCTGATGGACATACCAGAATCCAAAATAGTTCATAAGGTGCCTGCAAATGCCTCAGAATTGTCAACTTTATTAAACACACGCCTAATTAGAAACTCAAAGTTATGATTAACAAGGAATGTATACTTATTGTGAAGTTTTAACTCTTCACTACCCTCAACATTTTGTATCACGGTCTAAATAGGACGTCCATCAGGGCGAGCACTGGCACTAAGCCTGGCCTTTGCACACTTGAAACGGGAAACTTTAATTCTTCTTTGTTTTGGGCATTTTAAGCTGATATGTCCACTTTCACTGCAGTTGAAATATTTTATGCACTATATAGGAGCAATTTTTTACATTAGAGTAAAGTACGTATAATGTGTTGCATTATTATCAGCATTTTCCACGTGGCAGTGTGAAGCGATTACCTGAATGGTGGAAAGTTATTGCTGAAATTTTTGTTTTTCTTACGGTTTTTTAATACTTTATGAATATTTACACTGGCGACATTTTTTGGAAAATGTACAAGTAATGCACTTTTCACAAACTGCTCTAAGAAACTCAATGAAGAATCAATAAAGGATTCCTCCACATCGCTAAAGTTAAAGAAAAGTCCAGTAATGTTATTTTTGGATACCGTTAGCTCGAGTAACTACTTTTTTTTTCAATTCTGTGGTCTCCTGATTTTTAAATAATATACTTGTATGCCATAATGCGTCTACAGATTTCGCTGGACATGTCACATTGTATACTATGAACATTTTATCTTATCAACTTTTTTATACCATAAATGACATCTCATAGGATATACTAAGTTTGTGATTCTGTTTGTAAGACATAGAAGAAATGCTAGTAGAGCAAAATTGATTTGACGCCCATGCACAATATTAAGAGTTATTTTGATTTATGGATGTTAATCTGTCCGTCGGTCTCTCCGTCCGGGTATCAGTAGCACACACCGTATTTTGCCGGTGGGGGAGGATGTACCATTAAGAACTCCTTTCTTGAAAATATTGAATTTGAAGTTTAATTTTCTAAAATGTCGACATGGATCACAAAGCCACTGTTTTCTTCATCTTCAATAGATTAATCATAATTTCATAAACAATGAAACACATTTATTTACTTATTAAAATCCACGCTATTTGTGCGTTTTTTCAAAATTAACAAGTAAAAAAGCTAGAATTGGTCTAAGACCAATTGTTATGATATCCTAGATGAATGCCCGTATAAAATTCCGTATGGTCACCGATCTATGCAAGCTTGATTTTTGAAGTGGTTTTATAGGATTTCGTATTCTGAAGAAGTTTTTAGTGCAATAAAAATGTCTTGGACTGATCGTTTTCAAAGTATACGTAAAAAACCTAAATCTTCATATGGCAGCACGAAGAAGGAGTAGCCCGATTTAGTCCATTTTTGAATTTTAATTTGCTAGTACAATGAAAATACGTAGGAGTCAACCGATATGTTTCATTTTCGAACTTAATTTTACTTTTTTTTAAAGTCAGGATACAAAATTTCAGCTCTCTAAGTATACGCGTTCTCGAGTTATCGTGCGTACAGTCGGATAGACAGACGGACAGACCGACGGACATGCACAAATCAAAATGACCTTTAATATTATGCGTGGGTGTCCAATCCATTTTGCTCTACGATCATTATTTTGAGGTGTTACAAGCGGAATGACAAACTTAGTATACCCTATAGATTTCATCTAGGGTACAAAAAAACCTAAGGTCCCATGTACACATCAGTGTTCTGGCCTTAGATGTGGCTGCGGTAATACAGCGTCACGCGAAAAATAAATACACACAAATAAATACAAACACATTTGAAATTCTTCTGTTTCTATTCTATATGTGTGTGTCAATAGCACTCAGAGACTTCAATTGCGGCATCGATGCGGTGAAGTAGGAATCTGCGGCAGAAAGTGGACGCAGTATAGACGTGCGGTGCCGGAACGTTCCATAGTAAATGGGCGATATGTGTGACAGACCATAACGAATGTTTTTTTGAAATTTTACATCCAACATTCCAAGTATGTAAAATTTCCAAACAAAAATACAAATTAAAAATTTTCTCCATACATTGCGTATTTCGCAAGTTATAGTATTTTAAAATTTCGGAAAATTTCTGTCCTTCTTTAGAAATTCATAGAAACTTTGCGATTCATGAAAGAATAAAGAAATATGGCTCATTTGAAAGTTAGTATTTCAAGATATCTAAGAAAAATATCATCTCAAAAGTATATGCGAAAAGAGATATGAAAGATAACGATTATATCCGTTATCCTGGAATATATCTACCTTATATTATACACTAAAACTTATCAAAATTTCAACTTGAAACTTAACGGGATCAGGGAGTCAAAAATAATGAAAGCCTCACCAATCATGCATTGACTCATAATAAATTCTTAGTTTCTTGAAAATTTCATGAAGATTAGTATATAATTATCAGTGAAAGTGGTGCGAGTTAAAAAAATCTGACCGAGACTGGTACCCTCGGTGCGCCCTGCCGGGTATCAGGAGAGTTTCGCTAAAATAATTTCCCCAAAAGCTGTTTCCGCAAAAATAGTTTCCCAAACGACCGTTTCCCTGAAAGCAATTTCCTTTGTGAGAATTTTCCCTACCCTAGCGGTGTTTAAATATAGAGAGATTGTGCTATCTGCCAATTTGACTGACAGTTGCTGACTTGACAAAACAAAATGTCTGAACTGCCCAATTTCATCGTTCCTCTTGTAGAACAGAAATTGTGCGCATTCATAAACTAAATCCGTGCTGCGAAATCTTTAAATTCGTCACCTGTAATTAGAAAAGACGAGTTGATCTTCCTACGTTTATGCACTAGTGCAACTTGCTATAACCTGATACTAATGTAAACGTCTCTCTCTATCAACTCAAAGAAACTGAAACTGCAGCGTGTGGGCAAAATAAATTTAACTGAAGCTCCAACGTGTGGGCTCTAGCAAAGTGTAGCTTCCAATAACCTATCACGATACAGATGCCTGCTGTCCGCTGTCAATCAACGTTGAAAAATAAAATGTAAAACGATGTCGAAGCACAATCACATTTAGGTGGCGGTAGTGTAGCGGTAAAAAAAAATTATCGTTTGGTTGCTCATTTATTACTGACTTTATTCTCTGAATATTTCTGCTCTATTAAAAATAATTAATTACTTAGCAAATTATTTCAAATTCTAATCTAAACTACAATTCTCTAATTTTATTAATCCAAATCGATATCTACGTTAATGAGATTTCAAGTTCTACTCAAATTTCTTAATGCTAATAACTAATTCAAGTCACACTTCAATTTTTTTGAATACTTAGTTTTACAAGCTATTGCCGAAAGAAAAAATAATTAATTAGGATTTGTTAATTATGGATTAAACTAAAACGTTGTGTTAAGCTGACCTTATGAAAGGCAGAATTTGACAATGTGTATAGCTTAATTAATTGACTATTTCTCTTTATTAAATGTGTTACTCCTAGATAAATCTAAATTGTTCTGTGATTGCTATTTAGTGTAACCAACATACCAACTAGCATGCGTTCACACTTTACGGACCATCACCTTTCCCAATGAATTATCTAGATAAAAATAAATACCTTTCAACTTATTGCGCGAAATATACGCGTTGAAATTTTACCAAAAAAAAATTGTGAAATTTAAAAAAAAACTGAGAAAATTGTACTAATTGAAACAAAAAGAAAAAAATGAAATGAAGATTGAAGCGAATTGAAAACTAGACAGAAAATTATTATGCACAAAACAAAATGTATATTTTTTACTATTACTGAAAATTGAACTTGAATTTTGAAAAATGAACTATTTTTATGTTAATAACGGAGACCTTTTGAAATTATTGTAAATATGAAATACTGTGACATTTCGGCAGCTGTCTCTCTTTTGACAATTCGATGAAGAAGAAGCACGATTGATGAAATGATCCCCTTTTTATAGAGAAATTTGTTTCATTTTCGACATTCATAAAGTGAAATATTCGAAAATTTCACTGAAAATGACAAAAGAATGAAATTTTCTTACTGTCAATCGATAGCAAATTAAATGACCTACATTTTGATAATTTTCTCTTGAAAATTGATTGTAAATTCGACGATTTTAATCAATTTTTGGAATTTTTGGAACATTTGCTATAAAATCTCAATTCGCTAAGTTTCATTTCGATTTAGTAGATTTTCCTGTCATTTTGTAATATTTTTTGTCTTCTTCCCACTGTGAGTCTCTTTCACACTCATTGTGGGTAATGTATTATTAAAAAATCGCGAATATCGCGTTTCCCGTCGAAAATATAGCGAAACGAACGCGACCATCGAAATCACGGATCGATTCTACGTGATTTCAATATGTACAACGTCGAGAAATTATAAAGTTTGACGTGTTTTGACACTATCGCGCGCGAGTGTCAAGTGTTATTTTTAAAATGTTTTTTAGTGTTTTTAAGGGTTTTTTAGGTGTTTTCCTTTAGGCTAGTTACAAAGTAGGAAATGCAAGAGGGAAGACCATCTGTCTCTAGCTCAATAGTTAGAGCAGTCGCCCGGAAAGCGAAAGGTCGTGGTTTCAAACCCCGGACGAGGCGGTTGTTTTTTCCTCTTGTATTTATGATTTAATTAAGAATCGTTACGAATAAAAGTTCTTAAAAATTCTTCTAATATCCATCAATAAACTTAACCTTAATATTTCCAAATGTAAGATCGTGTCTTTTCATCGGAAATTAAATTCATTCGTATTTAATTATGAAATCAATAACAATCCTCTTCCGAGAGTTAGTAACGTGAAGGATTTGGGGGTTACATTTGATTTATCTTTTGTCCCGCACATTAAAACGGTTGTCTAAGAATTTAGTGATTTGGGTACTTTTAATGTCCATTATTTTTCGTTTATTTAGGTCTGTACTTGAGTATGCATCCGCTGTTTGGTGTCCATTTGATTGTAGTCATATAGACCGATTGGAGTCTGTTCAGAGATAGTTTTCAAAAATTTGCTTTATATAATCTCATTTTCGAACTTATATTACTCCACATTATTGAATTAATCTCATTTTTTCTATTGTTCCAATTTTTTTTCCATTTTGTTAGTTTAATATGTTTTTACAAAAGATAAGGTAGATTAAAAAAATTTTTTTTTGTAAGGAATAGTCTACTTTAAAAAATATATAGGGTATAATATTATTTGTCTTATACCGATTATACCTTTTCTTGTGTTTGTTGAAAGAAACGTCAAAATTAATGCCTCAGAACCGTATACCAGCAGATTGTTCCCTATAATGTTTTGCAGCTGTAAAATTCCGACGGTCTCGGTGAAAGCAAACTTATCCTGCAGCACAGATTTGGCCCGATGCATTCAGCACGAACCGAACAACGAACAGCGTCTGTGAAGAAATGTTTCCGGGATTTTGGGCCAAGAGCGACTTTTTAACGCGCGTGGAATTAATTTCGGTGGAAGAAAGTGCGACCATAGGTACAATTTTCGCAAACGATAAATATACTGACGCACTAGGAATGAATTTGAGCATTTTCTATAAACAATGATTTGTTTTATTATGTTCTGATGTAAATAAATGGTGTCGTTTAGTTTTTTTGCATGCAGTTAATTAATTTACTTATCCGTGCAAAGCGAATAACTACAATCAAAAGAATAACAGCAGTTTCAACGCACACTGTAGCTCTCGCCTACATCATCCACATATGCTTTCCAGCTTCTTGTAAATTAAATTAAATTAGGAAGTCGATATCATGTATACCTAGTTCTCAGTGGAATATCCACAGAAAAATTCAAATTTCAACTATGGAAGTCTCCGTACCGCTTTCTCTAGTCCAAATTTTAAAATTAATTTAAGTCAAGTGCTACGATGCCCCAACTACATCACTTTTTCCTTCAAATCACCGCCTAAATCATTTTCAATTAAGTTCTTAATCATTTAACAGTGTGCCGGTGGAGAGAGATTGTGCGCAAGGTGGCGTGCTTACTCCTGTACTCTGGTGCATGTCGGTTGACTCACTCATCACGGTACTGAAAAATGTGGGATTCTCATGTGATGCGTATGCGGATGATATCGCTCTGCTCATTTTCAGGTACAGCGTGACTTGCTGCCTGTGCCGTCATACAACGAGGCCTTACCCATCATGATATGACAGTAACCCAACAAAGACCAGTTTGGGGCTCTCTCCAAAAGACGTAAGCTTCGGTACTTTGTTCTTCCAACTCTTTTCTTATGACAAGCACCTTGGAGTCTCCTTCGACTCGGAGCTGATATGGGGATTGCACGTAGAGGAAAAAGTTCATGCGGCTACGAGGATCTTCGCTCAATACAGGAGAACCTTTGGCTTCACATGGGGCATGAGACCGAGGGTTGTGCACTCCTGTCCTACTTAATCAGCCACCCCTGGATCTTGTCATTCAGGGAGATGCCAAGAGGGCTGTGTGCAGATTGCGCTCATGGGGATGTTGGCAGGACGGCTGTACTGACTCTTCTCATTGCTCTCTGGCATATGGGTTGGACTTGGAAAACCATCTGGCAAGTATGCCATGCGCTGCGATGGTCCATGAGCTTCGTTTTGGGCGTCGCATCTCTGTGAGCTTTCCTGTAAGGGAATCGTGGACTGAGGGAAGTGCCTTATCGAGCCTTCCCCGGACTGCTCTAAAAATGTTCACCGACGGATCTATCACTAATGAGGGAGCTGGGCGTGTGTCTACTTTCCTGAGCGTGATATTGGGATGAGTACTCATTTGGAAGACACTCCACTATCTTACAAGCTGAAGTCTTCGCCATATCAATGGCAGCGCAGCTTGCCCTTGATATGCAATTTAAGGGGAAGGACATTGATGGCTCTCGTTGCTGCTTGGATAACATCTAAGTTACGTGGGGATTGCAGGTTGTCTGTGGATAAGTTGTGTATCCACAGCTAGGTGTTCCTTCTGTGGGTTACTGGTCACATGGGGATCATGGGGAATGAAAGGACTGACCTTTTAGCTTGGGTTGGTTCTGATTCTTCATACCTGGGACCGAAACTCGCCATAGGCGTTGCCACCTCGAGTTTCGGGTCTCTCCTCAAACCGGATGTTCGTAGAAAGCATCAGCAGAGGTGGGCGAAACTGAGTGGTTGCAGGTGTAAAAAACTGTTTCTTGATAAGTCCAATGGGAATATCTCCGATTTTCTCGAAAGGAAACTATGTAGAACTGTAGCTGCATCATCACCGGCTACAGCTCCCTTCACGCTCATCTAACACGGATGGGAGTTGTTGACAGCCCTGAGTGTCTGTCCTGGCTGGAAGGAGAGCCTGAAACATCCGAATATATTTCGTGTGCGTGTCCGGCCTTCGCCCGGATGTGGATGAGTAGAAAACCATTCCTCACCAAGACCTGATGCGCTTCATTTAGAGCACAGGAAGGTTTTGGTGAATGGGTTTCTAGCAGGACAGCACAATGGGCCAATAAGGTCTTCGTGCTTGGGATGGGGCTCCTGACCCTTGCCTAAAAAAAATCATCTCTCTGAGAGATGAGTTGCACACTTAATTTCCCAAAAATCAGCAAATAAATTCTAAGAAATATACAAACAATTCCAAAAAATACAGAAACAATTCCAAAAAATATAAAAAAGTCGGTATATCTCACTATCAAAACCAGTGGCGGTTCGTGGGATTCAGAAGAAGGGAAGCAATACATTTTATGCAAATTATAGCTCCGCTTTTCAGACTATTTCATTGCTACTATAAGTAATTATATATGTATCAAAGTCAATGATGTCAATAATACACAATATAAATATTCATATTTATTCTTGCTCTTGAAAGAGGAGGAAGCCATTATCATCGATAAATAAATCAGCGATGCAATCATATCTTTCATTTAATCCATTCACAGCAAATACTGCCTGCCCCATAATTAAGCAAATACAAAAATTTCACTCAATATCCCCTTTCACAACGTACGCAAAAAATCTAATCATCTAATTCATTCTTTTCAATTCAATTACCATTATTACTATACTTAAGTATACTCGTTCGCCGGAATACTCAAATAAAACCAAGAATTCTACATTCTCTCGCAATTAAACAGAAACGTATGTAATATTATAGGTAGTCAATATCTTATTTTTGCACAATATGAATAAAATATGTTTAACAAAATTTTATAATAAAAAACATTCAAACATTTAAAGTCAGACCAGATAATATAATTTTAAAATATTTTTATTGGATAGATTCAGTTTTGCAATGATTTTTTTTTTATTTTTGTAGACAGAAAAAATTATTTTTTACCTAGTACCTATAATTTATGAAAGTTATTTATTTAAAAAGTTTTTTCAAATATATGTATGTATTTTATTTTCTAATCATTACATTTTTGCTAAAAACTCATAAAACAGGTCATTCAGTACGTTTACATAAATACTTGGCTTGAAATCCACTTGAAGCTCAGGTAGGGCGGTTGATTGAATTAATTCCAATTACTTGAGTTGAATTTTTCTTGAATTTAATTTTCCAATTACTTAAGTTGAAATTTACGGATTGAATGAGCGTTTTCATGATATTTTGATTACTTCAAGCATACTTGAAGTATGCTTCAAGTATTCATGTAAACGTACTGAAAATCTATCTAATATATGCATATTACCTCGCATCTGCGGTAAGTATAGTTTAGAAGATTATCGCACTTTAATGTAAGTACTTCCATGTAAAAATATTTTACACGAAAAAACTGGAAAATTTATTTCACATCAAAACCCATCGGTTAAACATATAAAATTTAAATGTTCACATGAGATATGTAAAACATTATGCGTAAGCGTTTAAAAGAAAAATCAGCCCCCGCAAGAACGTATCTCTTTTGTACATAAATTCGAAAATCACGCATTTTAAAAATATTCGGGTGAAAAAAATCGGTTATAAAGTTGTTTATAGAG
>OZ005742.1:153018084-153021213 GCA_963930735.1 Dioctria linearis | reverse complement strand
GAATACGTCTACCAACGAATTATCATCAATAAAATTCAGGGACCAGCCTTAGATGTCCTCCGGTCCTTGGGATCCAACGTAACGTGGAGCCAAGTAAGAAAGGAATTAATAAATAACTTTGGGATTCAACAAACATATCATCAGTTATATCATCAAGCTCTCTCTGCAAGGAATTACCAAGTAAGAGAATATTTTATAACTTTGCAAGGTATTTTAGCAAAATTAAACGAGAAGTATGAATACGATGCCGACAAACCTACTGAATTTAGTCCTAGTGTTAACAATTCAATGATTTTACAAACATTTTTAAATAATATTGATGCCAATTTAGGTTCGATAATTTTAAATAGGAATATTACAAATTTACGTGATGCATTCAATTTATTAGATAACTTAGGAATGATAAGAGAAAAAGCAAAAGCATATAACCATGTTAATCAAAATAAAATCAGTGATAGCCATAGAAATCAATCCAATCAAAGACGTTTTTATAATAATAATAGTTTTAATAACGGCAACAGAAATTTGAATTACCCAAGACATCCTAACTATAACATCAGACAAAATTCGGGACAATATAGACAAGACAATACAAATGAAAGAAATCAATTTAATCCTGGTCAAATCAGACGGAACTTTGATAGCAATTCCAATAATATTTCTAGACAGAATACCTCAAATAGAGTAGAACGTATGGATATTGATCATGTCCAACATGAGGTAAATTTTCATTCAAGCCCTCACAAGTTTACTTACCAATAGTAGAACTAACGATCGATGGGGATAAAATTAAATGCCTCATCGATACAGGTTCCTCTACTTCACTTTTAGACGAAGAGAAATTGTTAAAATATAGAAGACAACCCTTAGAAATACCTATTAAATTCAGTAGCCTCAATACTAGTATACATGTCACAAAGCAAATCAAAACAAACCTACCATTTGAATTTAATGAAGATGCTTACATGATGTGGAAGTTAACGAAATTTCGAAACAAATGTTTTGATGCCATAATTGGGCAGAATTTACTCAAACCTTTAAGGGCTATCGTAGATATGGAAAACGAGTGTTTAAAAATTAACAATAATGAAATAAGATTTATCAATAGTTGCCCATATAAAACAGATGAGATACATCAGCTAGAGTTTACAGTTATAAAGGGTAGGGAATTCGAAAATCTCTTTAAATCTTTGAACCCTGAAGAGGAAAAGAATTTAAGAGAAATACTAAGATCATATAAAGATCTCTTCTTTAAAGAAGGCGACCATTTAACTAGTGCTTTCGATATTCAACATGAAATTATCACAACAACCGATAAGCCTATATATTCCAAAATATATAGATATCCCCAAGTTCATGAGCAAGAAATATCCACGCAAATAGCAGATATGCTCAAACAAGGAATCATAAAAGAAAGCAACTCCCCATACAACAGTCCTTTGTGGATTGTACCCAAAAAACTCGATAATTCAGGAATGAAAAAATGGAGAATTGTCATTGATTACCGCAAGCTCAACGAGGTAACAATCGACGACAAGTACCCAATTCCGAATATAGAAAATATATTGGACAAGCTAGGCAGAGCGCAGTATTTTACGACCCTTGATCTGGCGAAAGGCTTCCATCAGATCTTAGTTAAAGAAGAAGATCGGAAGAAAACAGCATTTTCCACGCCTCTAGGACATTACGAGTATGTGCGAATGCCCTTCGGGTTGAAGAATGCACCTTCAACGTTCCAGCGTCTAATGAACTCTGTCCTAAAGGAACACATAAATAAAATATGTGTCGTCTATTTAGACGATATTCTAATATTCAGCACAACATTAGATGAGCACATAAATAGTATAAAGGGAATATTCAATACACTACGTAGCCACAACTTAAAAATCCAAATGGATAAGTGTAAGTTCTTTTCAAAAGAAACGGAGTACCTAGGTCATATTTTGACACCTGAAGGAGTCAGACCTAACCCGAAAAAGGTAGAGGATATCTTAAAACTGAAATTACCAAAAACACCAAAACAAATAAAGTCGTTTCTAGGCATTACTGGATACTATAGAAAATTTATTAAAGATTATGCCAAAGTAGCCCAGCCAATGACCAAATACCTTAAAAAGAACGTTAGATTAAACCTCAATGACCCAAATTATATAAATTCATTTGAAAAACTTAAGAAAATTATAACAGAAGCACCTATATTAAAATACCCTGACTTCAGTAGAAGGTTTAAATTAGTTACAGATGCCAGTACCTTTGCAATCGGTGCTATTCTCCAGCAAGATAATCATCCAATCTGCTATGCCAGTAGAACTTTAAATGAACATGAACGCAATTATACAGTCTCCGAAAAAGAACTTCTGGCCATTGTTTGGTCCACAAATTATTTTAGACCCTATCTCTATGGTGTAAATTTCGATCTGTTAACAGATCATCAACCTCTTAAATGGCTATATACAAAAACCAGAGGAAAAGATGTTAATCCAAGGCTTTATAGATGGTTATTAAAATTAGGTGAGTACAATATTAATTTGGATTACATAAAAGGGAAGGAAAACAGGGTTGCTGACTTCCTTAGCCGAATAAACTCGGATACAAATGAAATAAACGTAGTCGAGACAAATAATTCAAGTAACGACACTGAGGAAGAAATGGAAAATTCCGAAGAACTTTCCGACCTTTCCGTAGAAAATAACATAGATCTTGAGAGTATTAGAACAATACATTCACAAGAGGAAAATCTTAATAACCACATTCCCATACTGGATACAGTGGTTAATCGATTTAAAACTCAAATTATATTAGTCAACAAAAAGGAAAAGGAATTAGAAATAAAGCATAAAAATAGGAAAATATATATTGACTCAGATGATTTGGATAACAACTTATCAGACATCTTAAGAAGATACATAAAGCCGGGAAAAACAGGCATATACACAGAATTGAGCGATAATGATTATAATAGAGTACAACAAAAGATTATAGAATTATTTGACGGCATTCAAAGCATAAGATTTGTCAGATGTGTACATCATGCTAAAGACATGGACAGCGAAGACGAAACATATAGACAAATCCAAAAATATCACAAATACGAGACAGGACACACAGGAATTAATGAAAACTACGAAG
>OZ005742.1:153003084-153013084 GCA_963930735.1 Dioctria linearis | reverse complement strand
GCTTCAAGGTTGTCCGCTGACTAATGATCTTGTCTGCTCCGAACTCGTATTTACCATTATTGTATATCAACATGCTGTGGCTTCAAATGTAAACTGATGGTTATCGTCTCTCCTCTGAGGTTGATTAAGTCACCGTCTTGGTCAAGGAGCTTCAATGTTAGAGAACTTATACGTTTGGTGTTCACAGGCAAATAGATTACATTTTTCGGTACCTCCACTATTTTATACACAGGCCCCACATTCGGTGAAAACTCGTGGAGAGTGTGGACTTGTGTGTTGTTGAAGAATGATCCTGATATAATATTACATTCGATGCGTATAGTATTTACTTTAATGATGTTGACTGGCAACTCTGATGTATGCACTATATTGGCAGATAAGTTTCTTTTACTGAATCCTAGCAGAGGAGCTATGGATCTCTGCTTTTCAAAATGTATTTCTTCAGTTGCCTTAACTTCACTCTTCAATGTATTATTGTTAGCCTTTATTGTAACCTTTATCCTTCTCCCTTCTTTATCCAAGTATCCTTGTACATATTTTGCTATATCATCAATCTCATAGGATCCAACAGGTATCTCAACAACATCATTCCCTACATGAACCAGATTATTGCTCACATCAATATTTGGTATAGAGTTGTATGTTTGAAAATCAATTAATCCACAAACATAATCAGTTGCTAGCTCCAGCGGAGGAAAGTACTCAGCAGTGAGTAGAGATGAATTTCCCGTGAGAGTAAGTGTTAATGACATGGCGGTTGATAATGAACTGTCACAATTTCAATATAGATACATTTATTTATAGATAATAATTAATGGCTATAACAATTATATAAAAACTCTAAACATAAGTGACCGCAAATTACTGCATCATAGTTCTGATAAGAACTGTAGTTGTACGTAATATTACTACCCAAGTAGTTTATCATCTCCCTTGGTGGTTGGAGATTGCCAAAGCTATCAAAGTATTCGATGTTATCACCTTTCTTGTAGTACACTACCCAGTGTGTACCTGCTCCAGTTGAGATATCCAAGTTAACAATACCGCTTTCTCGCTTCCATGGCTTTTTAGGAAGATTATCACGCATAAATACTCCTCTGAAGTGCGGCAAGTGTGTGGTATACTTGTGAAGATCCAACTCGTTAAGCGGTCGTTTGGGTAGCGTCTTTAATAGTTTTTTGGTTGAGGTTGTATATAGAGTCCAAGTCCTTTTCTGTATGGCTTCAAGAACAGCCCGTTTCCATCTTTACCAACCGCTATAGTTTCCATTGCTTGGTTATGACGTTTGCTTTCTTCCAATTTTGCCTTTGCCACACTGGTATAATTTACTGCTTTAGCTATGCCTGCTGCACCTCCCGATAGTGCTCCCAATGCTGAAAGCCCAGCAAACAACGGGATGAGGAACGGAAGTGCCCCACCAACCTTTGGTACAGGTATCACTCGTGGAGTTTTAATTGATTTCTTCTTTCTTTTCACAATATTTTTAGCTGCACTAAGAGCTATTTTTGTAGCTTCCATCAAGTCTTTTCGTTTTTTGATTTTTAAAATCTTACGTGCATTTCGTACTGCTTCTCGGAATGTGGGTTGGCGTTTATTTTTAGCCTTAAGACCCATACCTAGCTTAATTTTAGCCTTCATTGCGTTTGTTATAAGCCAGGCATTCGCACGTTCACTCAAATTTGCATCTGTAGATTTTGCCCGCTGCCAGGCTTTTTCAGCTAATATTTTATCAGCTATATGTCGATCACTTGTATCTTTATGTCGTGAATATGCTATATCATGATCCTTGCAGGTTGCATGCAGTGGATTAATGCCCGGATCTCCTCTCGCCAATCTTTGTTGTAACTTTGTTCCTGGTCCACAGTACTGGTATCCTGGTAGATGTTATTCTACAGGTAATTTGTTGATGATTGAATTTAGTAGTCCTCTTCCCCCTTTCAAAGATTTTCTGGAGCGTTTCGATTTGTGATCCGACATCTTATAAGGTTCCGATGATACTGTTGAAATGTAATGTAAACAGGTGTACTTATATGAATGCCGTTAGTCTTCAATATGCGGTTCATTAAACAACAACAAGCTTTTCCTGTTCGAAATGCTGATTAGCTGTTATGAAGGTGAAAAAGAAGCATTGTCCCCTATTGCCTAATAGTATAAGGAGCATCATTGTTGGACCATCCAATTGTGGAAAAACTAATGTTATGATAAGTTTGCTGGAACATCCCAATGGTCTCAGATATGAAAATATTTACATATATTCCAAATCCTTACATCAACCAACGTATGAATACTTGAAGCGAGTGATGACTCCCATATCAGAATTGGGGTATTATACATTCTCAAACAACTGCGACGTTCTACCACCAGAGGAAGCCAAATCACATTCAGTGTTTATTTTCGATGATGTAGCATGTGAAAAGCAAGATAATGTGCGATCCTATTTTTGCATGGGTCGTCACGAAGATATAGACAGCTTCTATCTCTGTCAAACATATACGCATATACCAAAGCATTTAATACGTGACAATGCTAATTTAATCATCTTATTCAAGCAAGATGACTTGAATTTGAAACATATCTATAATGATCATGTGAATACAGATATGAAGTTTGATACATTTCGAAGAGCCTGTGCTACATGTTGGAAGGATGAATATGGATTCTTGATGATTGATAAGGATAGCTCATTAAACAAGGGGCGCTCCTGTGAAACTGCTGAGTAGATTAAAGCTGTTCACCTATTATCAAACCTGTTTGAAAAGCTGTTCACCTGTTACCAGAGCTGTTTGAAAAGCTGTTAAGCTGTTATCAGAGCTGTTTGGAAAGCTGTTAAGCTGTTATCAGAGCTGTTTGGAAAGCTGATAAGCTGTTATCAGAGCTGTTTGAAAGCTGTTAAGCTGTTATCAGAGCTGTTTTAAAAGCTATTAAGCTGTTATCAGAGCTGTTTGAAAAGCTGTTAAGCTGTTATCAGAGCTGTTTGGAAAGCTATTTACCTGTTATCAGAATTGTTTGAAAAGCCGTTATTCAGTTAATATCGAAGATGAATGAAAATCTATTAAAAGAAATCATCAAGACAAGGAATGCAGTGCGAAGGAAATTTAAAGCTCTAAAGACGGGAAGGATTGAAGCAGAAGCTCAATTTGAAGAAACTTTCAAGCCAATCACCAAACCCTTAAAAGAGTTTGTTACCAGAGTCAAAAACGTGCCACTAGTCAAATTGGAGCCAAAAGAAGAAGAAGAAGACAACGAAATTGTGGAACCTTTTACTCCTCCAAAACGAAAATATGTGAAAACGAAGGCTAGTAGAACACCTATAAATTATGGAGATTATTATTATCTGAAGAAGAATTCGCAACACCTAAACATTCAAGAACATTGACAGGAAGGTCTCCTGTCACCTCCCCCGATACGTCTGGATACATAGTTTCAAACTATTTAAAGCTATTCACTGATAATAGCCCTAAAATTGATCCAACCTATGGAGTTTACTATGATGACAACGCGTGGAGAATCGGTAATTCAACGTTTGATGTTGATGATGTAGGAAATATCGTTATCAAGGGGAAGAGCTATAAAACAACTTCGGGGTTATGTGAGCTGCTATTTATGAAGGATCCTATAAAAAGTCTATATTCTAAAGAGGATTTAACTAATTATGGATCTATTTTGAGAGATACCAATGCATATAAACGTGACTATGCTGAAGATGGACAAATAAAAGGTACTAGAGCGGCTAAGTATAAAGCTATAATCAGTAAACTTATACAGCATAAAGGCATGGGACTAATGCGTCTGCCTACAGAAAACATTGATCACATTTACTGGGATGATCCAAAAGAATTAGTTAATAGACTGCGCCTTCTAATGGCATCAAAGCAGGCTGGAAATACCAGTCACAACAATGAAATTTTATCTATCCTGGAGGAGTTGCGAGAAGCAGATATTATAGTTTAAATACTACTCCATTACCATACTTCTTCACAATCTACAGATGAGCGTTGACAAGTTTGGACGTTTCTCTAAGCGAGGATATCTTGGGAAAGCAGGTGAACGTGGACCAACAGGAGCTCAGGGGCCAGCCGGTGAATAAGGAACTCAAGGACCAGATGGTAAACAAGGAGCTTAGGGTCGAGCTGGTGAACAAGGAGAGCGGGGTATTGGATTTAATTTAACGATAAACGGAGACTACGATCTAAACTCGAAGTGTATAAAACGACTTGGTGAACCCCTTGAAAATGATAATGCTACTACCAAAGACTATGTTGATAAGAAAATTAAAATAAGTGTTGAAGAAATAAAACAAACTATTAATATAGAGGTGACAAATTTAACGCTATATATCAATGATGAAATCGCGAAGATTGAAAACTACCTGTTTACTTCAGTAATAAATAAGAAAGACTTGATACCAAAAGATGGTGTATATGAGTAAAAAACTCTTGAGAAATCTGTTTCATTTATAATTACGATGAGTAAAAGGCAAGTGGTAAATGAGCTGCATAAACCAGCGAGAAAAAATTTTAAACGACGTCGTGTGATTATCAAAGGACTAGATGACTTGTGGCAGGCAGACTTGTTTGAAATGGATCCCTACAAGTATGTGAACAAGGGTTACCGCTATCTGCTGACAGTAATTGAACCCTTCTCCAAATACGCATGGGCAATTCCAATTAAAAGAAAAACTGGTGTAGAAGTAAGAGATGCCATGCAATCTATATTAAGCGAGGGACGAATACCTAAAAACCTGCAGACTGATGATGGAAAGGAATTCTACAACAGCCTCTTTAAAAATCTAATGCTGAAGCATGCAATTAATCATTACTCTACGTACAGTTTCCTCAAAGCATCAATAGTGGAACGATTTAACCGAACTCTAAAGGATCTGATGTGGAAGGAATTCAGCTTTAATGGAACTTATCAGTGAATTGGTATGGTAAAGAAACTGCTCACTGAATACAATTCAAGAATACATCTAACTACAAAAATGAGACCACGTGATATCAACGCCTCCAATGAGAAACAACTGCTTTTAACTGTATACAGTCATATATAGATTGTTGTTCCTGCAAAGTATAAAGTTGTAGATTTTGTACGCATCAGCAAATACAAGCATATATTTGAGAAAGGCTATACACCAAACTGGACAGCTGAGATTTTTAAAATTATTAAAGTTCAAAACACAAACCCCATCACATATCGGCTGGAAGATTATCAAGGAAATCCAATCACAGGAGGCTTTTATGAATTGGAGCTGCTAAAAGTTAAACAATCAAACCTATATCTCGTAGAGAAAATCTTAAAGAAGAGTGGAGATAAAGCTTACGTTAAATGGTTCGGATTTTCATCAAAACACAATTCTTGGATTAATAACAAAGATGTTTTATAATATCTTGAAGAAACATTTAATAATTTAAAATAATTATAATACTTTATACATGTAGTTATAATGCAAATTACTTTAATAAATAAAACTAAAACTATAATACATTTATTATTTACACTAGACTTAGATACTGTCTGCGGTTGCCACTTGTTGATCTGATGAAATGGAATAATGCCCCCATGGTAGAGTATCCGTCGTTCCGCTCATAACATGTCGCTTATTATCATAAGGACTCAATGCGATCTTCTTTTGACTCACAGTGTACACGCTATGGTTATGGGATCGTATGGAGCTCTGATTAGCAGTTAAAATTCGCTTGTTATTTAAGCATTCGACGTAGTCTTCGAAATTGATATGCCTCTGGACTACATTAGCCTTTACTCCTTTCGCTTTTCTTACAGTTTTACCAGCGTTTATACGCAGACTGTACATTTTTGAGCGCAAGCCTACAAATTCGCTCATGATTTTCCCATTCAGCTCATCCTTCATTAGCTCAGGAATCTTTTTATTCATGAGCGGTAAATTGAATTCATTATCTTCTGGGTAATCACTTGTATCAAATTTGTTTATATTTTAAGCCATAAACTCATATGCATTTTTCTCTTCAAGTTCATATATTAGAGAATCTGTATCAGTATACATGACTTTACATTTATCTCCATACTCACGCTGCATAAAACTGTAGTGAAAATGGTAGAGGCATATTTTCGAAATTTCCATAACTGCCATTCCTATATAGAGCGGCTTATTGAATAATATTTTGAGTCGCCTTAATTCCACAGCAACTAAATTCTCATCAAATATCGTTGCACTGTGGAAGTTGGGTGCCGCAATCCGAGCTTTTGCACCATAGCGACCTTCCCACTTCATGCAGAGCTTGATATCGCTATACTTGCGACATTTTCCATGGTCTTACCAAAGCTGCATTATTGATCTTCTTATAGCTGTCCTTCTCATGATCGCTTGTAGCCTGCATCCGTTTGGTGGTATTTAAGTCAATATATGGTTTAAGCCAAGCTGATTGGTCGAATTGAAGTACCCGGTGCACTTTTTTCAGGATGAGTCCATGTGATAAGCATTGCTTCAAGTTTCGATAGTGTATAACATATTTAATTTTTGGATGTAATGTTGTCAGAAGCCTTTCTAATTTTGCTCCAGGTGGTGCTGCATGCTCAGAGCAAAACGGTAAGTGCTTATGCTTATCATGCAGATGTTGAGGATAATCCAAGTCGACTTCGAATATGTATCCAGTTGGAGAATCATCAGGAATTTCGGAAACGTCAATATTGGGAACATCAACCCATTTGAATCCTCCGGTTGGTAAATGCTGTGACATGGCCCATCTATAAAGGTTATTGACATCATAATACATCAAGTATTTCTCTTTCTCCTCAGGCTTAAAATCATCGATATATTTGTTATTTGCTTTACTATATCTGTTCGAACATTGACTTGTACCACCTCGAATGCCTCTCTCTATGAATAGCAGTATATCTACGTCGGTTAACAGCTCTAATTTCACATTAGTGTATTTTAGCATAGCATCCCATGTTAGGCCTGGCATGGTGTAATAATGTGCTGGATCTAAATTGTATGTCTTCATGCACACTTCTCGAAAGTTCTCAAACACATCGGCCAATAGGAGAACATCAGTCTTAAGGTACAGATCTGAATATTCACCAAGTGTTTGTATTTCAAATTTTTTCCAGGCCTCCTCAGCATGATTGTAGTCCTCAGGAGATATAGCACTGTCAGTCAGTTTATTGTAGAACGCTTCCTGTGTTGGCAAGTTCCGGAAATCCAATTTATCCCAGTCATCAATAAAATCATATGGGAAGACACCCTTGCGTGTAAGAAGTTTGATAGTGTCATCATCCAATCCCTGCCATACTGATCTTGTAATGTTTAATTTATCCATCGGCAGCAATGATGATAGCTTATCTAAAGATTCAGCCATAAAACGGAAGGAATCGATGAATCTGAATTTTATGTAGCTGCCGTCCATGTGCTTGGTGAACGAGATATATCTTTGCTTGTTTATTGGTAAGAGATCAACTTTTCCTGGGAAAAATGTAGCTATATCCTTAATAATGAAGTGAGCATCATATCCGGATAAATTGTGAAAAATTACTGGAACTATGGAGCAATCTTGATACATGAGATTGCATGCATTATGCGCTGGTCCTCGATATTTTCCTGTTAAGTGGCAATGATCCCGAACTCGTTCCTCATCGACCGCAAACGTTTTTTCACATATATGGCAGCAAATACTTTCCATATGCGATCGCCGTTCCTCTTTAGTCAGGCGTTGCATTGGCCTGATGTTCAGCTTCTCCTGTGTAGCTATGGATGCAATCTTTTGCAATCATAATGCAAACCATTTTTGACAGTCCTTGCCTCGATATGCCCTGTAATATGAGAGCTTAGCATCATAGTTGCAGTGGAAATAGAATCCGATGCTATGAACTTCATGTTCCTGAATTCGCTGTGTATTTTGATCGTTTCCCTGAATTGGCTTCAATATTGACTCAAGATCAGCATATACACAAAAGGGGACTGGATTCTTATGGTTATAATTCTTATATTCCAACCATTTCTTTTCTTCTGATGGAAACATAATCCTACAATCGTTTTGTTTCTCGCATTCGGGAGAATGTGATGCTAATTTTTCAGCATAGCGAAAGTAGAGCAAACATCTCTCACATATATACTTTCTACCATTATATTTAGAATATTTCGATATGAGTCGAGAAAGATCTTTAATCCAGCAGAAATGATATCTACTGGCATCATCATCATCATCATCCATATGATCATCATCCTGGTCATAGTTATCTTGTAACATTAAGAGATTTACATGTCGCTCCATCCTGTGTTTCGTAAGTCTAACTGGAACTGTGGTGAAGAAACGCTCTTTCTCTAGGATGAATACGTATACTGATATCTCGTTCTGGTCTTCAAATTGCGTTATTTGGTTAAGTGTCATGGGAAATGTTATCCCATTTAAATTAAGTACAGTTGAATAATGTGGGTATGATGAGGTCCTGTCGGCGTGAACATTTGTAGGGTAGAGCGCTGATGTTACAGCCCACGCGAAGCATGCTACATCATTATTTTTCAAATTAATGCAAGCTGATTTAAACCACTTTTCTAAATTATCATCTGCACTAATTGGAGCAGTTCTTGCTTGGAAATATTTAATGTCTTTTATGTTTTCATTGTCAGCACTTTGTTTAATAAATTCACCGCATAACGTCGTAGAAACTTTAATATTAAAATAATGTTTTAAGGTATTTTTAACACGACGCGTAAATAATTTGGCGGCGTCTTGCATAAATAGCTTCGGATCGATATGTTTTAAATTTGCAATAACACCTTGTCGAATTCTGTCTGCAAACGCCGTCTTTACTTCCTCCCACTTTACAAAATCACTTCTTCTTACGCGAGTAATTCCTCCACCTCGACGGGGAGTTCTCAATAGTGCTCTCAATGATTTAATTTGCTCGAGACAGCTCTCAAAATGTCGTTTCCTAGCACTCTTATTGCACTTCAGAAATGCAACTTGAAATTTATGCATGTTTCTATTACACTTTTGAACAATATAGACTATATTCACTGAATTTTTTAAACACTGGAGTGATGGTGTGATGGATCACATCTTTTCGCAAATTTTCAATTATTGACAAACTTTTATTTACTAACACCGAAGACATTTTTAATTTTTTTATATTTTAAACTAACACTGAGACTTACTGAAACTGAATGGTGGCTCCTAGCGGTTTGCTTGCGCTTTTATAGGAACACCTCGCTGTTTACTTTATACGAATTTGTTTACAGGAAGTGAAGTGGTATCAAATTACCTGAGGATGGCTCATTCGATTAAATTTGTTTACACAGGTGTGCATGACTCATTCAGCGAATTTGTTTACAGGAAGTGAAGTGATATCAAATTACGTGAGGATGGTTCATTCGATTAAATTTGTTTACACAGGTGTGCATGACTCATTCAGCGAATTTGTTTACAGGAAGTGAAGTGATATCAAATTACGTGAGGATGGCTCATTCGATTAAATTTGTTTACACAGGTGTGCATGACTCATTCAGCTTAAATGCGAATTTGTAAACAGGAAGTGGGGTGATATGAAATTACATGAGGATGACTTTATTCAGCTGCGCGGATTGGTTACAACAGGATTAAACTTGTTTTGAAAGATTGGCTATAAATTAAGGAGCTGAATCAGATTCACTATCAGTTTCATTCCGGAGTTCAAACAAATAGGAAGCAAGGAGAAAATAATAATAATGTCAAACGCAATGGATGAACTAAAGAAGTTGCAGCAGTACCAACCGTCCCTGAAGACGTGCCAAATGGAGTTGGATAAAGAGTACAAGATTCTTGGAGCGAGAAGGTGTACAACTACATTTGGAGCTCGTGTGGTTCTGGATTTAGAGAATTATCAACTATTTCTTCCTTCACGATACAACACAATTTCGGACGATACTTTGAGTAAAATAAATGTCCAGGGAGATTTCTCGGTGATTAACAGAGGACCAATCGGGCGATCATATAAAATTGAATTTATTCAGAATGATATTAATCTGTATCCAATTATTTATTAT